>CM053509.1:153554940-153577637 GCA_028627145.1 Eidolon dupreanum | reverse complement strand
CAAATCCAGTGTTATGAAGCTTATTCTCTATATGTTCTCCTAAGAGTTTTATAGTTTTAGCTCTTATAATTAGGTCTTTGACTCATTTTGAGTTAATTTTTGTGTATTGTGTAAGGGTCCAACTTTGTTCTTTTTACATGTGGATATCCAGTTTTCCCAACGTCAGTTGTTGAAAAGGCTGTCCATTAAATAGTCTTGTCATCCTTGTCGAAAATTATTTGACCATATATGCAAACATTTGTTTATGGGTATTCTATCCTATTCCATTGGTCTATATGTCTTTAGGCCAATACCACACTGTTTTTTAAAATTTTATTTTTATTATTTTTTTATTTAGGGCTATTTGAGGTTCACAGCAAAATTGAGCAGAAGGAACAGAGATTTCTCATATACTCACTGTGCAAATCCCACACCAGAGTGGTATATTTCTTACAATTGATGAATCTATATTGAACATCATCATCACCCAAAGTCCGTAGTTTATATTAGGGTTCACTCTTAGTGTTGTACATTCTGTGGGTTTGGACAAATGTATGACATGTATCCACCTTTATAGTAACCTATAGAGTAGTTTCACTGTCCTAAACTTCCTCTGTGCTCTACCTATCATCCCTCCCTTCTTTTTACTGTCTTTTTACTGTCTCCATAGTTTTGCCTCTTCCGGAATGTCACGTAGTTGGAATTATACAGTGTGTAACCTTTTCAAATGGGCTTCTTTCACTTAGAAGTATGTATCTAAGGCCTCACTGTACCCCCTGCCCATGTATTCTTTGGCTTGATAGCTCATTTCTTTTTAATGCTGATTAATATTCCATCGTCAGAGTGTCCCGCAGTTTATTTATTCATTTACCTACTGAAGGATATCTTGATTGCTTCCAAGTTTTGGCAATGATGAATAGAGAGAGCTGTTATAAACATTTGTGGGCAGGTTTTTTGTGGACATAAGTTTCTAACTCATTTGGGTTTTATACCAATCATGTATACTAATAATTGACATCTTAGCAATATTAAGTCCTCTAATCCATGAATGTGAAACTTTTTTTTTACTTATGTGTGTATCTTTAATTTCTTTCAGCAGCATTTTGTAGTTTTCAGTGTACAAATATTTTGCCTCTTTGGTTAAGTTAATTCCTAAACATTTTATTTTATTTTATTTTATTTTGATGCTATTGCAAGTAGAATTGTTTAATTAATTTCCTTTTTGGATTGTTTATGGTTTGTATATAGAAAAACAATCGACTTTTGTGTATTGATTTTATATCCTTCAGCATTGCTTAATTTGTTTATTATTTCTAATAGTTGTTTTTGTGTATATAATCTTTAAGGGTTTTTTTTTTTTACCATATAAGATTATATCATGTTAAAACAGATATAATTTACTTTGTCCTTTCCAATTTAGATAACTTTTATTTCTTTTTCTTGCCTGTTGTTCCGGCTAGAACTTCCAATACTATGTTGGATAGAGGTGGAGAAAATGGGCATCCTTGTCTCATTCTTGATCTTAGAGGAAAAGCTTTCAATCTTTCACCATTGAATATGATGTTAGCCGTTTAAGCTATGTCTAAAAGATCTTAACAGCAGGTGAGGTTATGAAATCCTGTGACCTATTTGAAATTGTGTTTCTGTTTTCTTAGCACCTAGCACAGTGCCTGGCACATAGTAATTATTGAATGAATGGATAAAAAAATAAAAGCAGTTTTTCAAAATGGAATGAGCTAAAGCCGCTTGTGAATGAAGGGTTGATTTAGGTTTCATGAGAGTGGCAAAGATTGACGGGTGACCGAAAGATGGAGTCATCAGTTGTCCACTGACATGGAACAGGTACTGGTCTCACACTTAGAGCAGCAAAGTCACTTGGATCTTGGCAAACTTTGCTTGGATAGTCCGCTTTTTAGCGCTATCTCCCTGGTTATTTTTCCTTTATCTATATCAGTACTTAACAGCTAGAAGAAAATAACATATGCCATATCTCTCTGTATTTATGACTGCTGAATTAATGATTTCAGTCCACTAGATGCAAAGAAAATGAGTGAAATGCTATAAATTATAGATGTAAGTGTTAATGCTAATAGAGCATGTAACATGTGCCTCACTCTGACACAGCTTTGAAATAATGTGAATGATTTAAAGTGCCTGAGTCTGTTTGCCTTCATTTTTATTTGAATAGTTAGAAGCACCAACTCACCACCATTTCATTAGTAATGCTATGTTCTTCCATTGGAACACAGCCTTCTCAACTTGGAGTAGATAAAAATTCTCATTAACTATAATCTGAGAGTGGGAAAATCAAATGTTTTCATTTTATGTGTTGGCATGTCCCTTCATCTGGACTTCAAACAAGCAGGTTCTAAATACGAACTAACATGTCTTCACTTATTTTCTTTAACAAGGGTCATCTGAGTTACAGGTTAAAAAATATGTTCTGTAAATGCAGAATTTGATAACTTTAACAATTCTGTAAATGCAGAATTTGATCAAATTTGATTGACTTGGTATCCTAAGCTTTGTGGAAAGAGCAGGCCCTTTTGTCTCTGTGAGGGGAACCCTATAGCTTGTGCAAAAATAGGGTGTGTCCTCAGAACACAAGGCTATCTCACAGGAGCCACGGATCGGAGGACAGCTAGGCTCAGGAGGGTCTGGGCCTAAGCCCTAGAAGCCCGAGGAACTGAGGTCACTCAGTCTGTGTCAGCAGGGCCACAGGGTCTCATCTCAACCTTTTTCTCTGCACCTGCTCCTTTCTTCATTCACTCTCAGCAGATGGGCTGCCTTTGCTTCTCTGTGCTCGGCTCTGGCTTTTTATCACTTCCAGTTCAAGGGCCAGCAGGGGCTGCCTGATCTCTGGTTTCCAAAGGGAGAATCTGGTTCTCTCATCTTGAGTCAGATGACTGCTCCTGGTTTGTTCATGTTCTTATTTAAAAAGGCCTTATTGAATGCCAGGAACTGTTTTAGGCCCTGGGGATGTATCCTGCCCCTGTGGACCTTGTATGTATGTGTGTGTATGAGAGAGAGAGAGAGAGAGAGAGAGAGAGAGAGAGAGAGAGAGAGAGAGACAGATGGGGGGTGGGGGTGGGGAGAGAGAGGCTGTGAATCCTTTTGGCCTGGGTTGAGAGTTGCAATTTTCAGAAAAAGGGAAGTATGACTAGAGATCCAGATGGACCTGGATCGAAACCCTGATTCCTCCCCTTCCAAGCTCTCTGTGACCTGGTTTAGATTACTATTAGATTAGATTACCATTCTTAGCCCCAATCTTCTCATCAGTAAAATGGGAATAAGAATTTCTAGGTAGTTATGAGGGTTAAAATGAAAGAATCAGAGCTCCGCTAGCCCGTCACCCAGCTGTGGCCCTGAGCAAGTCATTTAACCTGTCTGAATCTGTTTCTTCACCTATAGAATGGGAAAAAGCATCCGCTACCTCATGCGCTTATGTGGTTACGGGGAGGACTGAGTCATGGGGTGTGTGCCAGGGCACCCGGAATTTGTGCATAATAGACACTCTTATTAGTCACATTCTTTTTCTTTCTTCTAGTTCCCTTTCGGCCGACGCTTGCCTTGTGACATCTACTGGCACGGAGTTTCATTTCATGACAATGACATATTCTCCGGTCAAGTGAACAAGTTTCCAGGTATGTGCCGTGATTGCTGGCATTTAAAAATGTTTCCAGGGATGTGTCTCAGGGTACACTCTTCTATGAAAACATGACAGTGTCTTAAGACCAAGCTCGAGGACTCTTAATTGGGCCTTGCCGCCTATACTCTGCCTTGACACCCGTGACCAGGGAGGGACATTAATGTGGAGGAGTCAGGACCTACCCGCCAGGGGTTTAGAGACCAGGCCCCAAAACAAGAGAGACAGGCTCTCCTGGTCTGCGTCCATGGGTGAGAGAATGTGATTTCCACTTTCTGGGGTATAGATATAATGTGGGGGTGTCGTTAGGGGACTCAATTCTCAAAATGGCAAAAATAAAAGTCCATTTTACTTAAATAATTTGCAGGAAATGGAAGGGCTAAAATTCTAGGACTGTGTCACAGAAACAAGGCTAGCAGCTTTCCTTTGCTCTATGTGTCATCTTTGGAGGGACCATTTTTAAAACCAGTCTCCATGCTGGAAACTACACGCTGTGAACAGCCTTGGCTTTTACCTTGGCTTTTACATCATCCCAGGGACACTTACCTGCAAGGGGAGCTCGGTGCCGGAGACGCGACAGAGCTCACACCTTAAGATACCCCCTCTCGCTCCACTCCCAGCCGCCCCATATGCCCCTTCATTTTATTTTTAATCTCTACCACCCTCTTCTGCTGTCATTGCTATTCATTATTTTTAAAGGTTAAGTGAAGAGGGGGTTATGGTGAGTGGGAGTGCTTAGAGGGAGGGGAAAACTGGTTAAGCTGGGTCTGACCATAGCCAAAGGGTCTTCTACTAACTTTCAGAAATTTTAACCTATTGCTCAAACTATATTATAATACAATAACAAATAACTTTTTTAAAAAAAGTACAGCACCCTGAATGCTATCTCTTATTTAACAAAACAGCAATGTGAATATTTCTACATTTCCTCTCAAACCTTAACCACGTTTACGTGTCATTTTTATGTAGTTCCAGAGAGAGTATAGTTGCTTGAATATAAGATGTTTTCTCTTAGCATTATATTATTTATGCTTATTTTTAAAAGGAGAATCGATTTCCTCTTTTTCTTTGACATTCTATGCCAGGTCTTTAAGAAAACATGTCTCTGAAAACCCAATACCCACACGTTATACACTGGCTGGCTATGCCACGTCCACAAGGGGATTTTCAACTAAGCAGACCGCCATAGGCCAGACTTGGCTCAGATTCACTGGGAAGGGTATAGGGCAGGGAACACAGCTTGCCAGTCGGTCAGTGTCAGGTGTTTCTCTCCAGTGGCATCTTTGCAAGGGTCCCAGGGGTTGGTCTCCGGCCCCTCAAGTGGAAGCTCAGGTGCAAGGAGATGACACCCACATCGATGGGTGGATGTGGGCCTGTCTTGGCTACACACCCTATAGGAGACAATATCTCACGTGGCTACTTCATAGCATAGTTTCCAGGGTCCCCGCCAGGATCATGTAAGTGACAAACATCACTACGCTCAGGAAAGCCTGGAGCTGTGGCTTCCTACCTGGTATTTATGCAATTTGTCCATCAGGGGTCATTTTAACCATATGCTTTGTCATCTAGTAACACAGCTAACTTTCCACCTTTACTGGTTTCCAGGGGAACAGAGCTAGAAAATTAACCCGAGCTCAAATTTGTCCTGAGAGAGGAGAAAGGATTTTGTTAGAGAATAAGAACTATTCTTGCAGCTGGGGTTCTTACACATCATCTAATAGAATAGCTATCTATTATTTTCTGTCTTGCTGCTCAGAAAATGTGACTTTTTGAAGCCACTAAAGGACTTCTGGGATATCGGGAGAACATAATTTGAAGGAGAGCAACTCTTTGAATAAGGATAGAGTTCCTAAGACACAAATCATCAAACGAGGCTTCGTGTACATTTTCCCATTTGCTCACGCCTCATCTAATGGCTGAGAGAAGGAAAGTAGTAGGAGCGGGAGCTCTACATTTGGAACACAAATTAGAAACACAGAGAAGAATACCCCCGAAGGACTAGTTTCATTAACGGTGATAGAGGAATATTCATTTCAAAGAAGCAAATTTGTCCCATCCCATGTTCCATGTGCCGGTGATTAGAACAGATAATTTCCCACTTTACAAACAGCAATTATTTAGCTCTAATGATGAAGCAGGCTCTTGGACCTCTGGGCAGAGCAAGGGGAAGGCTGCTGCCGCAGCCTCTGGGACGCAGCGATCCCTAGCAATGGGCTGATGACAGAGCACTCTGTCCTTTGGCTCCAGTTTGTGTCCGAGCTTATCTTCTGCTTCTTCTATATCCCATGATTTAAAAACTGCATTTCATATGCATTGTATGTTACTTAGAAGAAGTTCCAGTGGATGTGTCAGGCAAGTATAAAATTCCCACGCTGAATAAACTGAAAACTTTTGGATACCCATATGGAAGTAATTTATTTTATTTGTGTCAGCACATTAGATTTTAGCTCCTTTTCCAAGGGGGAATTTCCTTCAAGATACATTATTATATCTTAACTGATGAATTAAGACTTTCTGTAAAAGTCATCTGAATTAGAAGTGTCTCTGCTTTAAGAAAGTCCAGAACTGTCAATTCTCAGCTTACAGACAACTTTTGGTGCATTTCAGGGCCTGAGATGTTGGCAGCACGTGGCAGGTGGTGCCTGAGGGTCCACCACGAGGAGGGGACTTTCTTGTAGAGAGAGAGGGGGCTCCGGTGAGGAATCTGTGGGGGCAGCCATCTGTCAAGTGCTGGTCTGGGCTGGGGATACAAAGATAAGGAGAAAGGCATGTAGACAGGGAAGTCAAATACAAACTAAGTGCTATGCTAGAGGAAGCTTGGGGTGCTGTGGGAGTTTGGAGCCAGGGCACATGACCTAACCCAGATTTGCTTGGGAGACAGGCAGGGTGAGAGATCCTGGAGAAGAGGATTGACATGTGAGCTGAGCCCCCAGGGATGGATGGGCCTGACCCTCACGCAGAACAAGGGTGCAGAGTTGGTGCAAAGACTTAGAAATGCTGAGAGCACACCGCTCACTCAGTGGAGGGCAAGTGGCCCATGGTGATTAGCAAGGGTCAGGTGTGATGGGCGGTGGAGAGGTGATAAGGACCAAAGGTCATGCGTGGGAAGCTGCAGAGGAATTTTTAAGCCAGAGAGTGACACAGACCCACTTGGATTTTAGAAAGACCAGCTAGAGGGGTGCATTGGAGGTGGGTGGACAGGCTGAGAGAGGGAAGAGAGCTAAAAGGCCTCTGCAGCACCCAGCCACAGGATGGGCTCACTGGTGGCGATGGGGGAATAGAGAGAAGAGGATAGATCTGAAAGTATTTGTCGTTTGATGGTTGTAATGTGTCTTCACCAAGAACTGTAGTTACAAATGGTATTTGGATTGAATAATGCTCCCAACATAGCTGAGATTTTATTTTATTTTATTTTTTTAATTGGGCAAGCCCAAGGATCCAACTGTTACACTCTTGGGTATCTCCACCTGGGTGAGACCCACTAGGCCTTGAGACTCTGGTGTAGCAGACCGAAGAACCCACGCTCAGGTGTGGCAGGGGCCAAGCTCTTGGTGTGAGAAGCTCTGACCTGAGTTGGGGTTTTTCCCAATTGCTAGGGGAACTCCTACCACAGGGACACCTGGGGATAGACTTTGTTGAGAAACCCAGGTAGGCATCAGCCTCAAAAGAACCTGTTAGTGGGCACTGCAGTCACGGACAGGACCCCAGCCCTCGCAGGGCAGGCTCAAGGGGCACAGCGGAGAGAACAAGGCCAAGGCATTGCTGAGGCAGCCGCTCAGGCACCAAGGGCAAAGGACAGAGTACCAAAATTTGGGGACAAAACAATGGAGGCTCAGAAGAAGTTAAAATCCTCCTTATTTAAGTGGAGAACTAAGTCGGGGTCAAAGATTGCCAAGATTAGGAGTTAATGGTTAGATGTAGAGCTCTCATTTCAGGTCAGAATGGGTCCCAGAGCCTAGAGCAGGGGTCACAGGTAGGATCAGGTGCTGCAGCTCCTTAGAAAAGGGAGGCAGAGTCTGGAGCCAGCAGAGCCTGGCAGCGACCTCCCTTTTCACATATTTACTCTAGGACCATGTGCTCTGGCTCAGCTAGGAGCCCAGCTGCTCTTGTCAGCATCTTACTGAGAGAAAATAGCACTCCCCACATCTGCGTCTGAGGCCCTGCCAGAGGCAGAGATGCCAGCAGCTTCCATGTGGGGTCAAGCAAGAGGTGGGAGACACTCTCTCTGGCAGCATTGGGTGGAAACACAGCCTAGATATGGAGTAGGAACAAAGGAATTCGTGGTAAGTGGATTGAGGGAGGTCTACACTGGCACTTTCTGGAGACAGGCATTCAGGCAGGGTTAGGGGCGAGCTGTCTACAGCCAGCAGGCTGGACTGTCTGGGAAAAGTAGCCATTGGCTTGTAGGGGTGATTCTGAACCTGGCTAGTTTTAGCAGAGAACTACCTAGGGACAGATGCAAAGGTCAACTTGGAAACAGATCTATGAGCTGGCGTGGGGACTCGCGATTCACAACACGGAAGGAGCCATTGCTGAATGTTTACTCAGTCTGCTGGACACTGATTTTCAGAGAACTCTTCGGGTGCATTCAGATTGCACTCCTGTACTCACGACACTCTGTCTGTGTTGCCTGAGTCCTTTTGACTTGCTGAGGAACTTTCTGAACCTTCCCCTGTCACAATAACACTAAAACACAGCAAACAAACACCACAGCTATTTGGTAGGGGGCATCATCTCTTTGATGTGAGGTGCTGTGTTGCAGTTAGTTATGAAGGTTTTTAGTTTAATACTGTAACTAAAACGTTAGTTGAATATAAATGAAGAGGTTCCGAAAAAGTTGAAATTTGTGTTCGTGGTGTTCAGCTCCAGTGTTTATAACCCAAAATTTCTAATCTCATAGGGGAATAAAAAGGAATAGCCGTAATTTTCCAAACTCATACTTATTTTTTGGGAAGCTCAGAACAGTGTCTTCAGTGTTTTTTTTTTCTTTCTTTTTTTAATGTCAAAGAGTCCACATTAGAGCACAATTTATAAGTGCTTTTTAGGCTCCTTTATTTCTTACTTAATCCTTCTCTATATCCTTCTAAACAAGAGCTCAAAACCTGGGCATTGACATCTCGAAGCTGCGATCTTTATATTTATTGCTCTTTTAATATGCTGAGGGAAGCAAGAAGTAGGTATCAAAACCTTTATTCTCAGATGTTTATCCTTTGCTTCCTGTACATGGGGGTTTAGAGAAAGCTCATTCATTCTGATCATGCCCATTTGGAACGTGCGATAATTCGGACATGTCAAGTGGACATGGAATTTCACACTTTCTATTAAAAATAACTTTGCTAAGTAAATTTCTAGTGTAAGCAATAGAACTCTGTAGCCTCTTTCAGGGTGAAGATCATTTTTAGCCTCCATTTTTAGTGGTGATATTTTCCTTAAGAAATAAATGTGTTAAAATGTAAAATAATTTTTACCTATGTGCTTAAAATTTGCTAAGATATACACTCAATTTCTTCTCTTGTCAGAGTTACTAAAGATATGACGAGAAAAAAGTCCACCATTCTTTTAAAATGTTTTGTAAGTGAGACATTTCAATCCCCTCTGGACAAATTTATGAAATCCGATCAATTTCAGTGTCAGTACTTAGAACTGAAGAAATCCTACAGATTCCATTTTTTTTCTTTTAAACTATGAATTATACTGATATCCTTTCCACTTCCTGTCCTTATTTCAACGAGATAGATTTTATGCTGAAAGGTATATATTTTTTTCTCTCATACCTTTTTTTTAAAATTAATTCTCATGAAAGATTAAAACAAAGTAACTTAATTAAGCTTCTTGTAGTGTTAAGCAAAGTCCACTAGATAATTTTCTGTAGGGTCGATGGAAGGGACTCCAGAAGTACCTACGGTGGCCCCAAATTAAAGAGGATAATACGTTTTAAGTGGAAGATATAAATGCTTCTCTTTATTTATTATCTAGGGGGCTGACAAAGAATGGAATAATAAGCTAAGTAGAAACGCATTTCTTCAAATTGATGCTTCATTTTTATAAGGAAACAAAATTCACCTACTGCTTCAAGTTTTTCATTAATTTGGTAGATCTTTACAAACCACGAGTCATCGCTGTGGGGGAACAACTCCTACCTTTTTTGATCTTGTCTGCAAAAGTGAATATGTTGGATGGGTGGTTTTAAAAGTCCCAAATAATGGCTGTTTTATAGCTAGTGGCCCACTGTTGTTAAAACCTCACAGCTTCTCTTCTCCCCAGGCATGACGGAGATGGTGCGTAAAATTACTCTGAGCAGAGCGGTGAGAATCATGCAGAATCTCTTTCCTGAGGAGTACAACTTCTACCCTCGCTCATGGATTCTGCCTGACGAGTTCCAGCTCTTTGTTGCTCAGGTAGATGCACTCCGTCCCCATGACCCTTGAATTACATTATGGTTGCAACTGTGTCCTGGGTCCCGTGCTGGGAGCTGGGACAAGGGGCCCCCAGAAAGCTGAGTCTGGCCAAGGGAGTGTTTAACAGTACACAGTAGGTGTTGACAGCGATCATGGCAGCTTGCAGAGTTTAGCAGGTAGGGTGACAGGTAGGTAATCTAAAGGGGTGCATCTTGACACTAGGAGACAGGCCTGAGGCTGATATTGGGAGCTGGATCATGGGGTTGGCATTTGGAGAGACAGGGGGACAGAGCTGGAGCAGGTGGCTGAGCGCACAAGAGGGCTGGGACTATTTGTTTAATCCTAGAAGGATGGTCTCCCCAGCATCCAGTGGTATGAAATGCGGGATCGGGCTATGTATGCTTCAAAGCCAGGAACCAAGTCTGACAAACTGGGATGGGGAAACCTTTTAAGTGTCCCGATTTAAATTTGTACCAGAATCAATTTTCAAATCACCCTTCCTCTATCGAAGCAGTGTGTTTGAGCATGAAATACTTCGGAGCCTTCACCACTAATTGTGAAACAGAACTAGTAGGGAAGCTGAATTCAGAATTGCCATTTCGGTTAGTATTTTAATGATGTCATTTAGGACCATCTCGAAGCCCTTGTCAACAGTTGCCATGGTCCATCTCATACCTCTGAGGGGAACTACACAACAAATGCCTGACCGATTGTGATAAGGCTACATCCATTTGTTGGTCCTACTGTGTTCCAGGCACTGTGCTAGAAGCCTCACATTATTTCTTTTGATCCTCACAGCAGTCCTCACAGTGAAACGGGTTGTATTATCCTCATTTTATGGATGAGGAAACTGAGGCTTTGAGAAATTAAATGACTTGCTTGAGAAGAAGGATTTAGACTTAAAGCTAATTTCAAGGCCTATGCTTTTTATAGTCTGTCTTATTGTCTGCATGTTGTTTTGGTTTTAATATTAAATTGCAAAACTTATAATACAATTATGTTTTATAAAGCACAAAATATGCTTGAAGTGGTAATTTTTAAAAGGAATCTCTATGGGATGGTGGTCATGTGGGTCTATATACATTTCTTAAAATACATTAAATCATTAACTTAAAATGACTGTGTTTTATCATATGCAAATTATGCTTCAATAAAGCGAATTTTAAAAAAATACACTAAACCATCAGCTGCTCCCCACACTGACCCCGCCCCGCCACCCCCATGCCAATTTCCTGTTTCTGGGGCACTGCTCATGCTATTGCCCCTATGTGGAAAACCTTTCCTTCCTATTTCTACAACTCTATGTCTAACAATTCTGCAAGGCTGAATTTAAATGAGGTATAACTGCACCTTCAAAATCAGATAAGTGAGAAAAGTGGTTCCATCATCCTCTAAAGTTCCTCTGTGCCTCCCTGCAGGCAGTCAATCCCCTCAACCCCCAGCCTCGGTGCCTCCGGATCTGCATTTTCATTATAGATAGATCTGGCCTCTTCGAGAAATTCATATAAATGGAATCCTATGATATGTACCTGTTTGAGTCTTTTTTTTTCTTTCAGAATTATATTTTTGAGATTCATCCATGTTTGTTGTGTGTATCAGTAGTTAGTGTTTTTACGGTGAGACGTGTCCCATTGTGGGAATACACCACGATTTGTTTATCTGTTCGTCAGTTGATGGGCATTTGGGTTGTTTCCACTTTGGAGACATAATAATTAGAGCTGCCGTGACTAGTCACGCCCAAGTCATTTTGTTGATATGTTTTCATTTCTCTTGGGTAATATACCCAGGAGTGGAATTTCTTGATCATATGGTAGGTGTATGTTTAACTTTATAAGAAATAGCCAAACTGTTTTCCAAAGTGGTTATTACCACTTTACACTCCCACCAGCAGTGTGTGGACGTTCTGTTTGTTCCACATCCTTGCCAACACTTGGTATTATTATTAGTCTTTTGAATTTTAGACATTCTGAGAGATGTGTAGTTGTATCTCTTTATGGTTTGAATTTACACCTCCCCAATGACTAGATGTTGAGCATCTTTTCCTATGCTTTCTGCCCATTTGAATATCTTTTTCGTTAAGAGTATATTCAAAATCTTTGCTCATTTTTATTAGCATTTTAAATTGTAGTTTCTTTATATATTCCATGTGTGAGTCTTTTGTGTATATAATGTGATGTATTTAAATATGCATTGTGAATATTTTCTCCTACTTGGCTTTTCAAAGTCTTAACCTTGAATTTTCATTTTAACTGTCTTTCAAAGAGCAAAAATTATTAATTTTGATGAAATTCGATTTATTGATTTTTTCTTTTATAGTTTATGCTTTTTGTGTGACATCCAAGACATTTTTGGATTAATAGTTTTGAAGATTTTATACTTTTTTTCCTAGAAGTTTTATAATTTTAGCTTTTAAGCTAAAAGCTATGTCTATGATCCATTTCAAGTTAGTTTTTGTGTGTAAGATTGGGCTCAAAGTTTGATTTTTTCCATATGGCTATTCAGTTTTTTCAGCACCTTTTATTGAAACAATAGTCATTCCCTGACTCAATTACTTTGACATCTTTATTGAAAACCGGTAGGCCGTATATGTTTCGGTCTGTTTCTGGACTCTGCCTTGTCTCATTCGTCTGTATGTTTACTCTTATGCTGATACCCCATATTACCTTGATTACTACAGCTTTATAGTCAGTCTTGACATTAAATAGTGCAAGTCTTCCTGCTTTATCTTCACATTGTTTTGGCTATTATAGGTCCTTTGCATTTCCATATCAATTTTGTAATCAGTTTGCCCATTTCTGCAAAGAAGACTGCTAGGACTTTGGTATTGAATTTGGTATTGTGTCTATAGATAATTTGGAGACAGTGACCACCTTAACAATGCTGAGTTATCTAATCCATGACTTTTGTCTCCATTTATTTATATCTTTTTAAATTTATCTCAGCAATATTTTATAGTTTTCAGAGTATATGTCTTACATATATTTTATTAAATTTATCCCTAAGTATTTTCATTTTTCATGCAATTGTAAATGATATTTTTTGAATTTCATTTTTCAATTGTTGCTAGTATATAGACATCCAATTGACTTTTTAATTTTGAACTTGTATCATATGGCTTTGCTCAATTCTCTTATTAGTTCTAGAATTTTTTTTATAGATTTGTTAGGATTTTCAGTGTATACAATTAATTAACCTGAGAATAAATATATTTTATTTATTCCTCCTAATTGATGTGCCTTTTATTTGTTTTTCTTATTAAACTGCACTGGGCTAGGACCTCCAATACAGTGTTGAGCAGAAGTGATTAGAGTGAACATCCTTGCTTTGTTTCCCATCTTAGGGAGCAAGCATACAGCCTTTCACTGTTACATACGAGGTTAACTAGAGGTCGTTCACAGATGCCCTTCATCAGGTTGAGCATGGTGTCTTCTATAATTTGAAGAAAGTTTTTCATCATGAATGGGTGCTTAATCTTGTCAAATCCCTTTCCTGCCTCTACTAAGATGATATGGTTTTTCTCTTTATTTTGGTAATATGATAGATCACCCTGTTGATCTATTGTATCTAAATGTTGAACTAACCTTGCATTCCTGATACAAATCATACTTCGTTATGGTGTATTATGCTTTTTATATACTGCTAAGCTCTATTTGCTGATACTTTGTTGGGAATTTTTGTATCTTTGTTCATGAGAGATATGGGCATGTGATGTCTTTGGTTTTGGTATCAGACAAGACTTATTAAATGAGTTGACAAATGTTTTTCTTTTATTTGCTTTTTTGAAGATTTTGTGCAAAATTGGTATTTCTTAAGTGTTTGATGGAATTTACTATTGAAGGTATTTAGGTGTGAAGCTTTCTTTCTGGGAATATTTTAAGCTATGAACTTAAAAAAATAAATATAGATAATTTGTCTTTCAAGGAACTAGTCCATTTCATCTAAGTTGTCAAATCTACTGACATAAAGTTTTAAAAAATAGTATTCCTTATTTTCTTTTAATACCTATGAGATATGTAGTGATATCCCCTATTTCATTGCTGATATTGGTAATTTGTGTTTACTTTTTTTCATGGTCAGTCTAGCTAAAGGTTTATCAATTTTGTTGATTTTTTTCAAAGAATCAATTTATGATTTTATTGTTTTTCTCTATTGTTTGTTTATTTTCTATGTCATTGATTATGATTTTTATTATTTTCTTTCTTCTACTTTTGGGTTTACTCTTCTTTCTCTAATTTTTAAAAGAGCAGCCTAAGTTTGATGATTTTAAACATTAAAGCAATAAATTTCCCTCTAAGCACTGCTGTAGATGTCTCAGAAATTTTGTGTATTACATTTTCATTAATATTCAGTTCAAAATATTATCTAATTTCCTTGGAGATTTCTTTGACCCATGGGTTATTGAGAAATGTGTTGTTTAATTTTTAAATAATTTTGGAATTTTCCAGGTATCTTTTGTTATTGATTTCTAATTTAATTTTGTTAACATGAGAGCATATATATTCAGTATTACCTAGATACTTTTAAATTTATTGAAAGTTGTCTTATAGCCCATATACTGTCTATATGGATGAATGTTTCATGTGCATTTGAAAATAATATGTGTTCTGGAATTGTTGAAATAGTATCCTATAAATTTCAGTTAGGTCCAGTTGACACTTGGTATGGTTCACGTGTCAACTAATTTATCGCCTACTTGTTCAGTCAGCTATTCGGAGAGTATGTTGAAATTTCCAACTCTTACTGTGATTGTCTTTTAATTATATCAGTTTTTGCTTTATGTATGTTGAAGCTCTGTTAATAGTTTGATGATTTGACCCTTTTATAAGGTAACTTTCCTTGTCCTGAAGTCTTTTCTGTTTAATATTAATATAGCATGTCTAGCTTTCTTTGGCTTAGTATTTGCATGGTATATCTTTTTACCATTCTCTTACTATTAATCCATCTGCATTCTTAAAGAGTGCTTCTTGTTGACAGCTTGTAACTGGGGTATGATCTTTTATTCTATTTAACAACTCCTGCATTTTTATTGGTGTGGTTGGCCCATCTACACTTAATGTAATCATCAATATGATTGGTTTCAAGTACACTATCTTGCTATTTTTTTTCTATTCATTATGTTTGGATTGATCAAGTATTTTTAGTGTTTTATTTTATCTCCTCTTTAAGCTTATTTGCTATACCTCTTTAAAAATGTTTTTAGTTTTCGTTCTATCCCTAGAATCTGTAATTTACAATGCATCTTTAAGACATTTACCTTTAAGTATTAGTTACTTTAAGTAAAATATAAGCGCCTTAAAATAGTATACTTTTATTCCTACTTTCGTCCTTTGCACTATTGTCATATATTTTACTTCTATGTTATAAACCCCATAATGCATTGTTATTTTTCTTTGAAAAGTCAATTATCTAAAAAAGAAACTGAAAAATGAGTATATTTGTCTTCTATACTCACCCAAATATTTATATTTCCAGCATTCTTCATTCCTTTGTGTAGCTCTGGAATTCTATTTGGTATTATTTTCCTTCAATTTAAAGAGTTTTCTTTAACATATTTCTTGTAATGCAGGTCTGCAGGCGACAGATTCTCTCAGCTTTTGTTTGTTTGAGAATGTTCTCATTTTGCCTTCAGTTTTAAAAATGTTTTGAAATAATTTTGGACTTACAAAAAAGTTGCAAATATAGTACAGTGAGTTCTCTTATAACCTCCATCTAGCTTCCCCTATTATTAGCATCTTATACAAATACTGAAACCGGGTAATTAACATTGATATATTACTAAATAATCTACATTCCTTAAATGCAATCTACACTTGCGTTTTTCCTGTTGTCCTACTGATGTCCTTTTTCTGGTACAGGATCCACTTCATGATCCTTCGTTGCATTTAGTTGTCATTTTTCCTTGGTCTCCTCTGAGCTGTAAATTGTTCCTATGACCTTGACTTCTTTTGAAGAGTACTGGCCAGTTATTTCTTTAGGAAAGTGTCTGTTAACTCAGTTGTCTGATTTTTCTGTTGCTTAGATTCAGATTACACATTTTTGGCAAGAATACCACAAAAATGATGTGACCTTCTCAGTGCAACAGGTCAGGAGGTACAGGATGTCAAGATGTTTTAATGCTGGTGACATTAATTTTGATCACTTGGTTAAGATAATGTCTACTAGGTTTCTCTCCTATAAAGTTACTATTTTTTTTTCCTCTGTAATCATTAAGTATCTTGTGGGGAGATATTTTGAGACTGTGCAGTTAGCCTATTTGTTTCATACTTTTAAAAGAAAACAGCTTCAATTAAGGCATAATTGACATATAATAAACTGCAAATATTTAAAGTGTGCAGTTTGATATGTTTTGATATATATAAAACCCACGAAATCATCACTACAATCAAGATAATGAGCATATCCATCACTCCAAAATGTTTCCTCACATCCCTTTGTAATCCTTCCTTTCTTCTTCTCCCTGACTTCTGCCTTCCATCTCCAGGCAACCATGGATCTGCTTGCTGTCAAGATGAGTTTGCACTTACTAGAATTTTATATAAATGGAATCATACAGCAGATACTCTTTTTTTGAGGGGGGGGGTGCAGTGTCTGGCTTCTTTCACTCAACATAATTATTTTGAGATTTCGTCATCTTATAGTATTCACTAATAATTCATTCCTTTTTATTACTGAGGAATATTCCATTGAATGTATAGACCACTGTTTGCTTATGTCATTAACTGCTGCTGGACATTTAATCGATTTTAGATTTGGGCTATTACAAATAAAGATACTGTGAACATCCATGTATAAGTCTTTGTGTGGACATTGTGTGTTTTCATTCCTCTTGAATAAATGCTCAGGAATGAAATGTGTGGATTACATAGTAGATATACATTTGATTGTAAAGAAAGGACCCATTTTTTCCCAAAGTGGTCGTACCATTTTGTATTCTTAACAGCGTAGCAGCATTTTAGTTCTACCACATCCTTACCAACACTTACTAATAGTCAGTCTTTTAAATTTTAAGCATTCTAATAGATGTGCAGTGGGTTTCTTATTGGTTTTAAATTCCTCTAATGATTAATGATGTTGATCATCTTTTCATGTGCTTATTTGTCATCCAAATATGTTCTTTGATGAAATATATATTTATATCTTTTGCCCATTTTAAAAAAAAGACTTGCTTATTATAATTATTTAGTTTTGAGAGTTTTTTTAACAGTATCTTCTGAAGAGCAAGTTTTTATTTCTGATGAAATCTAATTTACCAATTTGTCCTTTTATGAATCATGCTTTCGTGTCACATATACAGAATCTTAACTAACCCAAACTCACAAACATGCTCTCTTATTTATATCTTTGTCTAAAAGTGTTATAATTTTAAGTTTAGTTCTCTAATTTTGAGTTAACTTTTGAATATGATGTGAGGTATGGATTGAAGTTCATTTTTTTGCATGTACATATCCAATAGTTTCAGAAACATTTGATGAGAATACTAACCTTCCCTCCCTCCCCCAATTGCCTTTGCACTTATGTCAAAAATATTTGCTGAAGTATATGTGGGTGTATTTCTAATTCTCTGTTCTATTCTATTGATATGTTTATCTATGTTTATGTCAATACTCACTGTCTTGGTTACGATAGCTTTATGACTGGTCTCGAAGTCATGTATCATAGGTCTTCCAACTTCGTTCTTCTTTTCCAAAGTTGTCCTGGCAGTCTTTTGATCTGCCATGTGAATTTTAGGATAAGCTTGTCAGTCTCTATAAAAAAAAATCTGCTGGGATTTTGTTTGGAAATACATTGAACCTATATATCTTATATATTGCTTTGGGTAAAATTGACGTTTTAACAGAATTGAGTCTTCTGACCCATGGACATGGTATATTTTTCCTTTTTATTTAGGTCTTCTTTAATTTCTTTGAGTAATTTTTTTTTGTTTTTGTTTTTAGCTTTTAATGTATAAGTCTTTCACATCTTTTGTCAAATATATCCCTAAGCATTTCAAATTTTTGATGCATTGGTAATGTCTTGTTTTTAAATTCAGTTTCTAGTTATTTATTGTGAATATGTAGAAATACGATTGATTTTTATGTGTTAATCTTGTACCTTGCAACCTTGCTAAACTCACCTAATAGTTCCAGTAGCTTATTTTCTAGGTTCTATGGGATTTTATATGTAGACTATCATGTTCTCTGAGAATAGGATGGTTTTAGGTCTTGCTTTAAAATCAGTCCTGTATTTCTTTTTCTTGCCTTATAGTACTGGCTAGAATCCCTGGATAATGTTAAGTAGGCAAAATAGATGCTGAGGGTTGTATCAAGACATTAAGCGAGGAGTCTTGTGCAGAGAAGGACAGATGCAAAGAATATTTAGAAGACGGTACCTATCGGACTTGGAGACAGACCGGGAAGGGGGATGAGGAAGGAGGAAGGCCGAACTGGCACGTCTGGGAATCTGGTGGGGATGCCGCTTGCTAAGATGAGAGGCCGCAGAGGAGGAGGAGGGTTAGTGAAAAAGATGCAAAGCTGAGCAAATGCTTGTTGCTCAGCTGTTGGCTTTCTGATTTTAGCCAGAGAGACTCTTGTCAGTAAAATGGGGAGGTGGGGTGAGGTGGTAGCTCTGTCTCTTCCTATTTCAGCTTTCTAAGCACTCATATGTCAAAGCCCATTTGACTGATGCTGAGGGTACTTAGAACTGGATGGTTCCCTAATATAAAGGAGGATCTTTATCTCTTAAATGACAATAATTTAGAATCTGCTGAATTGGGGCCTGGCCCATGCGGAATGAGACTATGAAAACTCGACCATAGTTGCTTGCTGGAAAGGCCTGGCATCATCACTTATTCCTCCTGGACTCGCAGACAAGTGCCCTCTCCCCTTGGCCCCATTTCTCCATCTGTTAAATGGGGAAATGATTATAACCTCAGAGTGATTGTGGGCATCTGGTGAGTCTTTGCTTTTTTAGCTGCAAAACTGATAAAAACCTGACATTCTTTTTTCTAACATCTTCTTTGTTTTAGTACAAAACAATGCATTCACATTAAGAATTTAAATCATATAAAAATGTGCAAAGTAAAAAGTGAAAAAAAGTCTCTACTCCTCAAAAATGACTGGACACTTTAGTATATATTCTTGCAGATTTTCCTGTGTATAAACAAATGCACACTGTAACACACAGCCTTTTTTCTTTAAAAATGGGATTATACTATACATTCTCTTCTTTAGCTTGCCTTTTCTCCCACTGAATAAATTTTAGACATCTTTCCACGTCCATGCTATACAGTAGTCCATTGTATGACTGCATCAAAACTTTTAAAATCATTCCTCTATTGATGAACATTTAAATAGCTGTCATGTTTCTTGGTTTAATAAATAATGCTATCAGGCATACTCACATATAGGTATCTTTATACACCTGTACCAGCATTTCCTTCAGATAGATATCTCCAAGTGAAGTTGCTATATCAAAGAATATGTGCCTTTACATCTTTGGCAGTCAAAGCCAAACCCAAGGCTTTATTAAAAATGGTGTGTTTGAACACAAGTGTAAACTGTCTTGTGAGTGCCGTGGCAGCGAGCTCTCAGAGCTGTGTGTGTGCGATGCCCGGTGACAACAGGAGGAGGTGTGAGTAGCTGTAAAACATCCTAAAACCTGACATTTTGTGGGTATTTTATTTCACACATTAAATCAGATTAAATTTACTTTGTTAAAGAAGTTGGGAGATCCACATTCCCCCTGCTATAACCGTTTGCAAAACTGGTACCCAAGTATGATCAGCAGGTGGCACTAGGAAGAAGCAAGTAGGATCTTCAGTGGAAATTTTCATGAAGACGAGAGGGAGATACAGGCTTTCTTTCCAATTTTAGCAGATGGCCAATAAAAAAAATTCCTTGGAGTTTATTTTACATATGGTCTCCCATCTGGGTATTTGAGAAAAGTACAGTTTTGTTATCAAAACAGTATTTATTATGGTGAAGGAGTTTGTATTTCGTAGCAGAAGAATTTTTCAGTGAATAAAGCCAAAAACCTGTTCAATAATGTTTTGCAGTTTCTTGGAGGGAATGGGGGAGCATAGGTTCTTCTATTTTCCTTTCCAGTTACCATCCTAAGTTAGCTTTTATTGATTTAGCTCCTCAAGGTTGAGTGAAGTGCATTATTTGCAAAATCCCCAGACAACAATGTTCTCCAGTGGGTTTAAGAACTAGGAACATGTGGAGTTATAAGTGGGTCAGAGTCAAGGCAGAAGGAAGACCTGCCATGTGAGGCATATATTCCTCATCCTCATTCCAAGCTTATATCAAATAAACTTCTTGTGAGTTGACTATTTGCATCATTTTCCTTCATGGAGGCAGTAAGCTTATTTGGCTGACTCTGGGTCACCCCATGGTTGAAGCTCACCCAAAGGATGAAGTTTAAACTCCTTCATGTACCTTGTAGAGTCCTGCCCACCTCTGCAGCCTCGGCTCTCACCATTTCCGACCTCTTCCTCTGGGATCCTTCCATCTTCAGATGTTGCGGGCCCTCAGTGACGCCTCTGTCACCTCTGCACACAGCTGTCTTTTTGCCCAGAGCATCCGTCGCCACCCTTTGCGCCCCTCTCCCACCTGCATGGCTGCCTTTTTTCACCTGATCAACTTGGCTGATTCCGCAGACCCCTGCTTATCTTTTATGTTCTCTTTAAAGCCAACTGTGCCCCTCACATCTTTGTTTTTCTCTCTTCGTGGTACTTATATCTGTCACACTGTGTAGTGACTACAAGGTTAGTTACTTTTTTCTCCTGCTCTGAGTTCCACAAGGGAAGTGAATCTCATGCATCATTGAAGTCCTAGTGCCTTTCACAGTGCCCGGCACATAGTGGGAAGTCAAGTATATTTGTTAAATTGAATTGCCAATTAACATGCACATTTGACGGTTTACAATTTTTTGTCCCTTGTGAGGTTAGCCATCCAAAGGTAGCTTCTCCAAGGCCAAGGGTATCAGCCCGACCCAGCCTGTCAAACGTGATAAGGGCGTGGGCCAGACTTGGGCCATGAGGAACTTACTCATGACATGGTGGTCAGGTCGCCAGTCTTTCTGGTGATGTGCCAACCTCCACCCCCACACGGAGCTCTTACACATCTGCAGCAAACTTGGGAGTCATCCTGGAGTCGAGTGCCTTCTGCTTATGCAGCATGGCTCCCCTGGAGTCTGGTGCAGTGGCCCAGGGTTCTGGTGCAGAACAAGCAGAAGAATAAAGACAGTCACGAGGGGACTCTAGCCGTCAGAAGGCGGCAGATGATTCAGGGCCGCTGGCAGAGACGCCATAGGAGCCGTGGTTTCACCTCCCCATCTGCTTCAAGTTTTATTGCCTTCGTTGCCAAGAATAGAACTTCACCTCTTGCTTAGCTATATCATGCTGTTCTTGTGCCCCTTGCTCAACAGCTCAATTTGTTTACTGGAAAAAGGATAACATCTGAAACTGAAGATGCTGTTCCTCTCTGGAGAAGCCTACTTAGGTCCTGTTCACTAGGAAGTCCTTTTAAGCAGCCCGAGTGACAATTGCCACATGCGTAGTAGTAGTTTGCAGTTTGCCATATGCTTTTTATACACATGACCTGTTATCCTCACTTGATTTGGGGAATCATCACTATTTCCAGTTTACAGATGAGAAGACAGAGGTTCAGAATCAAAAGTACCAGCTCATGGTTATGCATGACTCCATAACGGCTAGCGTACTCCCATCTCTGACTCGCTTTAGTTCAGACATTTCCTGTGAGCTACTAAGTGCCAAGGGCTAGAGATCACAGAGCGGGTTAGATGATTTAATGTGAAATGAAACACTGGACCAGGGTCAGGACACCTGGGTTCCAGTCCTGGCTCCATCTCTTTTTTTCCCCTCCAGCTTTATTGAGATATAATTGAGATACAACATCGTGTATTTTTAAAGTATACAACATAATGATTTGAGACATGTATATATTGCAAAATGATTACCACAGTAAGGTTAGTGAACACATCCATCACCTCACATGATCACGATTTTTTTTATAGTGAGAACATTTAGGATCCACTTTCTTAGCAACTTTCAAGTATATGAAACAGTATCATTAATTGTAATCACCATGCTGAATATCACCTCCCCAGAACTATTCACCTTGTTTGTACACTTTGTCCAACATCTCCCCATTTCCCTCATCCCCCAGCCCCTCGCAACCACAGTTTTGATGTGTTTCAATGGGTTTGGCTGCTGCTTATTCTTTTTTTTTTTTTTTAAGATTCTGCATTTATATGATATCATACAGTATTTGTCTTTCTCTGACGTATTTTACTTAGTAGAATGCCCTCAAGGTCCATCCATGTTGTTGCAAATGGCAGGATTTCCCTCTTTTTTTAAGGGTGAATAATACTCTGTGTGTGTGTGTGTGTGTGTGTGTGTGTGTGTGTGTGTGTGTGTAACATTTTTTAAATCCATTCATCCATTGATAGATGCCTAGTTTAGTTTGTTTCCAAGTGTTGGTTATTCTGAATAATGCTGCAATGCACATGGGAATACAGGTATCTCTTAGAGATGGTGATTTCATTTCTTTTGTACAGATACCCAGAAATGGGATTGCTGGATCATGTGGCAGTTTTATTTTAAATTTTTTTGAGGAAGCTCTACACTGGTTTACATTGTGACTGTACCAATTTATATTCTCACCAACAGGTGC
>CM053509.1:153519395-153547149 GCA_028627145.1 Eidolon dupreanum | reverse complement strand
GAGGGCAGGGGAGGAAAAGGCAGGAAATGAGGCTGTGGAGAGAAGGAGTTAGCCTGCCGAGGAAGGGGGCCTTCTAAGCCAGCCGACGAGTGTTGCATGAGTGGTCAGCTGCAATTCCTTGGGAATAATTAATTTAAATCCTTTAAACTCAGAGGTCCCCAACCCCCAGGCTGTGGACCGGTACCTGTCCATGGCCTGTTAGGAACCGGGTCACACAGCAGGAGGTGCAGAGTGGGCAAGCGAACGAAGCTTCACCTGTATTTGCAGCCACTCCCCAGCGCCAGCATCACCACCTCAGCTCCACCTCAGGTCATCAGGCATCAGATTCTCATAGGAGCACCGGTCCCTGGTGCCACAAAGGTTGGGGACCGCTGCTCTAAACTGTTTGAGCAAACCCAGGGAAGTCATCACTGATAAAATGAGCAGGCGTTCTGTTTTGTTTTGTTTTGCCACTTAGGTTTTCTTAACTGGAATTCTTAAAGGCCATGGAGTGAAGCTGTTTGTCCACGCAGGGGCCAGTTGGGCAGGTTGACCTGGGGCCCAAGGCGGCCCCGCTGACCGTCAGGCTGAGAACTTCTTTGGACACCCTTCCTCCAGTTCAGCATATTCCACATCTGAGTTTAAAATTTGAGTCTCGCCCCTGCCAGACAGCAGTTCCTATTTTCGCTAGTACTGGGAGAGTTACTGTATCAAAATCAATCATGTGTGAGATACTGGACAACAGGGTCAGGTTCCAATGGCCAGTAAGGGGCTTGCGGAGTGAGGTTAGGACGTCCTCACCTGGCTCCGTGGCTGTAGGTGCTCCATTAACATCCAGTCAACGAGGTGGAGCCCTCCTCTCCCCTCCCCAACCAGACCTCCTCTCTGCCTGTGTTCCCTAAATAGTAAAGGGTACCATCCCCCCACATCGCTGAGTCCCTCTTTCTCCCTTCACCTCCTTCCAGTCGCCAGGTGCCACTAAATCTACCTGTGTCACTTCCCATCCCGACCCCGTTGCCACTGCCCCAGCTTAGGCTCTCGTGACTCTGTGAGCTCCCGTATCTTCCTGCATCTAGTCTCATTCCTTCCACACCATCCCTCATGAGGGCCAGAGTGATACAGGTGCCATGTCGCCTGCCGGTTGAAAATCCACCAGTTTCCTACAGATCAAGTACAAATACAAGGCGTTAGTGATCTCTCCTGCCCGCCCCAGCCTCCTGTTCCGAGGCGTGTGCCTCTCTCTCTCTTCACTTTCCCTGTGTAACGTCGCCCATTGTGGAGGCTCCAGCCACTGTCCAGGGGCCTGATGACCCAGATCTCTCTCCCAAGCTCCAGACACACACTTCCAGGTGACTCCGGGACCTCTCCAGCTGTGTGTCCTCTGGGTTTCTCTATCTGGCTCTTCATCTTCCCCAGCCTCCCCTAAACCTCTCCACTGCGATGCTTCCTCATCCGCCTAGACATTAGGACATTGTCTTGCATGCTCCTGTCCTCCTCACCTGGTCACCCTTCAGTGACTCCTCCTCACTTTAGGACGTTGTCTAAACTCCTCTGAATGGTCTTCGAGGCCCTTCCCTGTCAGGCCCTGCCTCACGCCCAAGCTGGGTCTTCTTCCATTCCCCTTCCTCACATGCATCCTTCCTTCATTCTAGACATGGGCTCTGGAACCTGAGGACCTGTGTTCAGATCCCGCCTCCACGTCTTCTCGGCTGTGTAGCCTTTGGCAAGTTGCTGAACATCTCTGGGCACCCATTACTTTATCTGTAAAATAGGGTTGTTGAGGATTAAATGAGATTGTACACATGAAGTGCTCATGATAGTGCCCGACCCATAATTAGTGCCCAGCAGGTGTGCGCTAATGATGCAACTGTTGTCATAGCGATCTGACCCGCAGATCTCAGAGTGAGACTGCGCTGCACTCCCCTCTCCACCCTCTCTGCTGTCCAGCCATGGGGACTATTTGCAGTTCCCCAGACGCATCCTACTGTCTCCTGCCTTCATGACACCGCACTGTGACAGCATGCTCCCGGCTCAGTTCTTTCTCTCAGCCTCACCTGCCTATCTCCCTCTCTGCCCTTTCCCGCCTGGCCCTCAGTCACCTGACTGCAGACTGCTTCTTTCTTGGCTGACTGCGAAGTCTCCTTGAACTTCGGGAGTAGGGACTTGCCCTGGGTGCGAGGCTCGTCCACTGACGCTGGAAGGGGAAGGGGCTGGTTCCTGCACCCTGTCCAGCGTGTGCTTTGTGGCATTTCTTTGTCTGCCCAGAGGCTTGCTTTTGCTTAAGATCTGCTGCCTGTGCCTGTGATACCAAGGGTCTTGGTTGCTAAGATTAGATGCAAATCTGCCCGCCTGACGGAGGACTACTCTAACTGGCTTTGACTTCCCTGGTATTGCAGATACAGTATTTCTTCAGGAATTGTCCTCTTACCTGCCCCTCACTGCTAATAATGCTTTGCGGCTTGGTATCCCAGTTGCTGAATTTCTCTCTCAAAATATTTTAGCTTGCTTCCCCCAGGTGCCCAGCCAACTTCCTCAAGTGCATCATCAATCTCTCACCCAGATCTCCTGCTCGCGTAGATTATCCCAATGCGCCTATCACAGCGGCTCGGCGAGAACTCTCCGCTGATTAATGTCACTTGCGTGTTTGTAACACAGCCTTCAACTGTGGTGATGTCAGGATAAATCATTGTTCAGGGCCTGTTAGCTGGCAGGAGCCAGGGAACTTAGTGTGACCCCTTTATTTTACAGGTGAATTCAACAAAGCCCAGGAGGTTAGGTGACTTTCTCAAGGTCACACAGGCAGAAATTACCTGACTACTCAGGACTAGAGTCCAATTTTTCTGCCTTTTGCATCAGCACTCTTTCTAACTCACCAAAAGTGATCTCTTTCCTTTTTTATTTCATTAAAAAATTTTTTCAACTTAAAAAAAATTTTTGAGAACATATGCATAACATAAATGTTACCGTCTTAACCATTTAAGTGTCCGGTTCAGCGGTGTTAAGTACATTCACACTGTTGTGTAACCGTCACCACCAACTCCAGAACCCAGAATCTTTTTTACCTTCCGCAACTAAAACTCTACCCATCAAATACTAACTCCCCATTACCCCTCCCCCAGCCCCTGGTGATCGTTCTACTTTCTGTCTCTATGAATCTGACTATTCTGGGGACCTCATACAAGTGGAACCATACAGTATCTGTCCTTTCGTGTGACGGCTTATTTCACTTAGCATAATGTCCTCAAGGTTCAGCAATGTAGCATGTGCCAGAATTTCCGTCCTTTCTATGGCTGAATAGTATTCTACTGTATGAATATATCACATTTTGTTTATCCGTTCATCCGTCGATGGGCATGGGTTGCTTCTACCTTTGGCTATTGTAAACAATGCTGCCATGAACAGAGATATACGAATATCTGTTCACCAAAAGCTATTCCTTACAAAAATCTTTATGTTTAGAGACACTTGCTGCCTACTATTGTGACTAATATTTATTTTCCTAACAGAAACTAGAAAATACAAGAAAGAACAATAAAGAATATAAAAATCGCTGGTTTTTTGTGGCACATATTTCCAGGATTTTGTTTTCATGTTGCCTATGATTTAAAACGTTGTATATAGACTGAGAGAATTTTAACAGATAGGCCAATCTGTGTAGTAAGGAGAACACTTGAAAATATTAAAGACAGAGAGTATGAAAACTGAATGTGACCTTGGCCAACCCTGGCATTTTAGATATGAGTTCATTCAAAGTATGATCTTACCTTAACAGTACCACAGCTTTTGTAGGGGTGCTTCTTTAAGACCATTTTAACATCTAAAAAGAGAATTTTGAATGAAGGTCTTCCCCAGTTACGTTTCTTAGGTATCCACTAGGGGGCAGTAAAAGACAGATATTTTTGAATGGGCCGGGTAAGTGCCAAGCAACCAGGCCACGGCATCTCTTCCTATCTCTTTTAGCCGTC
The DNA here is from genome assembly GCA_028627145.1 of Eidolon dupreanum. Taxonomy (NCBI): domain Eukaryota; kingdom Metazoa; phylum Chordata; class Mammalia; order Chiroptera; family Pteropodidae; genus Eidolon; species Eidolon dupreanum. The sequence continues at coordinate 153,543,205 of CM053509.1, read as the reverse complement.
CATCCATACAGTGAATTTCACGTTCCACAGCAGGTTTGGGTAACAATGGAGATGCCATCAGCTGTAGCCTAAGTGCAGGAGTTCAGGCTAACGTCAGTGCATAAAACTTCCTTCAATACATGTTGATCCCGAATTGTATTTCTATTTAATTCACATTAGTCCAGTGATTTGCAAGCCAAGTGAATGTCAGAATCACCTGTTGTGCTTTTTTCCAAAATACGTACGCCCGGGTCTCATCCCAGATCTATGAAATCAGAATTTCTGGAGTCAGGGCCGAGTTACACAGACTATATTTAGATCCTGGTCGATGACGTCTTGCTAAGAACCAACGCGTTAGTCCTTAACTTTAGTAATCGTGGTAGTTGGGGGGAAAGTGAGGAGAGTGAATATGAAATTCTGGAAAATCTATCTCCCTTCGAAAAACGGAAGTCGCCGAAGAGTCTGGTGACCACGGGGACCACACCCGGCACAGCCATGAGGCTTCCACACAGGTTGCATGCACCAGGAACCCTGACAGGTGATCTGCAACGGGAGCCACCCTGGCAAACTCAGGGTCTGTGGTTATAGTTCCAGGAAGGCCATGCTCAGGGGCCGAAGCCTTTGGTGTGAGGACAGAGCTCAGATACCAATGCTGTCTGCTGTATTAAGAGGTTCTTTCCTATAGTATTCAGGAGAAAGAGACCTGTAATTTTTTCTTCTCCGAGGTAAAAATGGCACAGAAGACCTCAGTTTTCATCCTAACCATGCCTCTAGCCAGCTATGTCACCCAAGGCAGATCATGTCACCTCTGTGAGCCTCACTTTCTGCATTCGAATTATGAGAGGACTGGGTGATATTGAACTTTGAGGATCCTAATGGTTCTAAAAATTCAATGATTCTGTTAGTATTAATAATCCCGATTTGTATGATACTACTCCGGCAAAGAGCGGAAGAAATATTCGGTAATGCAATGAATGGCAGAGACTATTGACCATGTAGTTTAATTTATTTAAAGCATGTATGCTGCATTCAAAGGAGAAAAAAAAATATTGCTTCTGAAAGAAGTATTGAGCTGTATCTTCAGCATAGCAGAAGCTTTCCAGAGGGAGAAATTACCCATCAGTGCAAAATTGACATTTTTCGCCTCCTGATCCATAACTGCCATTTATCCAGAACATTTATATTTACTGTAAAGGGCCAAATGTATGAATGCTGTGGATGCATATTAAGGAACTACAGAAACGTCAAGGTCACAGTTGCAAGAAAGCTTAGTGGAGGGCCTCGGGAAGCTCGCATTGATCTCCCGCGAGGTTTCATTCCCGAATCCTGCTGACAAGGGGAGACAATTGATGTGGACCATTATTAAGGCTTTAAGTGTTTCTCCATTGTTAAAGATCTTTTACAAGCCTGGAGTAACTGATAGTGCCCAAGGAATTGGCAAAAGCTTCACTTAGAAATACAGGCTGGTCAGAGAGATAAGTAAAGCCCAGAGCGCAGATGTCCCGAGCTGGCTTACGCAGCAAAGGTGGAGGCCGGGGCGAGCCCTGGGGCCTGAATCACACACTACGGAAGGGAGGGAAGGTCTGCTCTCCGGCTCTTTCACGCCAGAAGCCGAGAGATGGCTCCCTCTTTCAAATCCACCTTTAAATGTCCTCCACCTTCTGTCCCCACCTCTGTGAAAACCTCCTGTCCCACCATATAGTCCGTCTGTTCTCCATGGCTGCATGAAAGACGTGACTGGCGTCCAGGAGACTTGGGCGCATATGAATTATGCAGACCTAGAGATCCAGACTGACTAGACTCGTCAAACGCCCTGGATAAGTATGTGTGTGTCCTGCTGACCTAGAGCTGGGAGGAGAACAGATATTACGGACGACAGAATCTAGTTTCAACAAGCTCTCGACACACTGAAGGATTGGTAAAATCTGCTAGATGAACCTTATAAGAGACACAGATGATAAAACTAACATTTTCTGTGTACTGGCTGTGTGCTTGGCCCTTGCACATATTAGTTTATTTCTTCCTTACGATGACCCAGTGAGGGCTGGTTTTATAGCCCTGTTTTCAAGACGTGGAAACCGAGGCCTGTCAGTCCAGGGGAAGGTGCACACTACATCCACAATCTGGAGTCCGACCTCAGTTCCGCCCCCTGCTTAGCCAGCAAGCTACTCCATCCTTGGAAAACAGCAACAGAGAGGCTCGATGGCGGCCTTGTTATATGTGTCAGGCTCTGGGGCTCAGCCCTTCGCAGTTATTACCTCATCAATCCTCAGAATAATCTTTCTCCTATTTTGCAGATGAGGAAGGCACAGATAACTTAAGTAACTTGCCCAAGGTCACACAGTAAGTAGCAGTGCCAGGGTTTGAGCCCAGGCGGCCTGACGCTATGCTCTTAACAACTGCTGCACCTTCTCTGTTTCCTATGTGATGAAAAGAGAACCACCGTGTCGTCTGTGAGGGTCAGATGCGATAACTCATGAGCAGGGCCTGATAGAGTGCCTGGCACCTAGTGGGCACTCATAAATAGTCCTAGGTCATCATCCTCGTCATCAGTTACATGGCTTGCTCAGGGTTATAGCTAATAACCAGCAAAGATCTGGGATTCGAACCCAGGTCTTGTGCCTGCAAATTCACTGCGCTCTCTCTCCATCTCCCCGCTGGAGGGCTGAGGTCTGTCCTTCGATCACTGTCTCAGTCCTGGCTACAGTGTCTTCTCCCAGCAGGTGCTCAGTGCGTGCTCACATAGACAAGGCTCATTTTGTCACTCATTCACCAAGCATTTGCCAACGTCCTTGGGAGGGTCAGAGGGGAAAATAATGTAACGCTAACCCTTCTTTTCTCCCCCCAGGTTCGAATGGTGAAAGATGGCGACCCCTCCTGGAAGCCCACTTTTATTGTGAAACCTGATGGCGGTTGTCAGGGTGATGGAATCTACCTCATTAAAGACCCCAGCGACATCCGCCTGGCAGGCACCCTCCAGAGCAGGCCGGCGGTGGTCCAGGAGTACATCTGCAAACCTCTCCTTATCGACAAGCTCAAGTTTGATATTCGTCTGTATGTCTTACTGAAGTCCTTAGACCCCCTAGAGATTTACATAGCCAAAGACGGACTCTCTAGATTCTGTACGGAGCCATACCAGGAGCCCAGCTCCAAAAACCTGCACCGCGTCTTCATGCACCTGACCAACTATTCGCTGAACATCCACAGCGGCAACTTTGTCCATTCGGACAGCACCAGCACAGGCAGCAAAAGGACTTTTTCTAGCATCCTTTGTAGGTTGTCTTCCAAAGGTGTTGACATCAAGAAAGTCTGGTCTGACATCATCTCCTTGGTGATTAAGACCGTCATTGCCCTGACGCCAGAGCTCAAAGTTTTCTACCAGTCGGACATCCCTGCCGGCAGGCCGGGGCCCACGTGCTTCCAGGTAACGTCGCCCGTCCCCAGCCCGAGTTCTCAGTCTCGACGGGGCCTCGTGCGGGACGAGGGGTTGGGGGCAGACCGGCCAGAAGCGAGGAGGGGTGGTTGCTCATGTGGGTTTTGGTGTTAACCCGGGATCCAACTTGCAGCTTTCTATTTGCTAGCTGTGTGATTTGGGGTAAGCGACTTCCCTTTTCTCATCTGTACAATGAAATTAATAAGTACCTTCCTCTGAGGTTGAGACAACATATGCGAAGCGCAGTGCCTGCCATTCATGTATTCATTCCCTCTTTCGGCAGTTTTTAACACCTGTTTAAGGTAGGGGCCAGGCACTGTCTGAGGTCCTGGTGAGACCAGAAGTCAGGTCCCTGTGAGAGACAAATAATTTAAAAAGTAATTAGCGTGAAGTGTCACAAGTAATAAGTGGAGCAGGGAACGTCCTGGGCACTGTGAGATTGAGCAGCCATCTAACGTCTTCTGGGTGGGAGTAAGGGTAGTCTGGGAAGGCTTCCTGGAAGAAGTGACAGGTAACCTGGACCCCAAAGTTAAGAGTTAAATGAAGCAGGCGAGACTGGGCAAGGCTGGGGGAGACAAGGTGTTTTAAGGGGAGACATGTTTGCAGCCCTCGGAAGAGGAAAACATGAATCATTTGAGGAACTGAAAGAGGTTCAATGCAGTTGGAGGGGGCTCTTGAGGCAGAGGTTGGGAGGGAGATGAGGGAAGATGAGGTGGGAGAGGTAGGTGACGGCCAACTCCCTGAGAGCCAAGGGCAGTGAGGGCCACTTGAGAATGTTAGCGGGGGACCGATGAACTCAGATTTGCACGTTACAAAGAACAAACTGGCTGCAGGGAGGGGACGGGATTGAGGCAAGGCTGGGGTCAGGGAGGTGACTAGTGAGTCGATCGCTTTCGTATTGGCCAGAGATGATGCTGGAGATGGGGAGAGTAGGAGGGCGGGCCATCAAGGCGGTAGAATGGCTGGACTTGGCGATTGGATGGAGCTGGGGGAGAGTGGAGAGATGGTGGCAGCGAGGGAGGAAGAACCAAGCCCGAGTGGCAGGTGGCTTAGGTACTTCCGTGGATGGGTCGAAGCCACCGGCAGGGGACCAGGCTTGTGGGAGATGGTCAGGAGTTGGACTTGGACATGTCTTGGAAATGCCCGTGTGACATCCACGTGGGAAGGTTGAGCAGACAATTGGACATTTGGGCCTGGAGTTGAGGAGTGAAAAGTCTGGGCTGCAGAGAAAGATCGGGAGCTCATCAGTGTTCAGATGGTGGCGGAAGCCACGAGGGGCTGCGGAGTGAGACGAGGCCTGAGAAGGTCTCAGCCACGTAAGGAAGGGACAGTGGGGGAGGGGGACCCCGCAGAGGAGGCCAAGAAGAAGCAGACCAAGACATAGAAGGGACGTCAGGAAGGCAGACACCCTACTGCCCAGGAAGACGTACTTGAAGAAGCAGCAGACGGGAGTGGCCTCACAAGTGCTGCTGGATGCCACACGAGGCCCCGTCTGAAAATGTCCCTGTACTTCCTGACTTCAGCGACACTTGTTTTCAGTGGCGTGATGGGACAGGGCTCAGAGCACAGTGTAGCGAGCCAGAGCACGGGAAGGAAGGCCATGGGAATGCGGGTAGAGCGTTCTTTCGGGTCATTCGGCTGTGAAGGGGGGGTGGGGTGGGGGGACATGGAGTTTAGGCACTCAGTAGGCTCACAGCTTCCTGCCGCCGGAGAGATCAGAATGAGAAGGAGGTGATATGACGGGGTACCCCGGGGACCCTCAGCATCTAATCTTTAAAATTATTTCACAGCAGTTGTATATATAAAAAAAGAATACCTGGAACATATGTGTAAGCTGTGAAGCAGAACAATAAAATACCCGTCCCAAGCCCCGCTCCTGGCCCCAGCGCCCAATCGCTGAGCCGCTCCCCCCCATTCCTCTACCCCGCCCCCCGGGAACCATTATCCTGAATTTTATGTTTATCGTTTCCTTGCTTTAAAAATACTTCTATTACCCATGAATGTATCCCTAAACAATACATTGTTTTCTCTTGCTTGTTTGGGGGCTTTCTAAAAACACGGTTGTAAAGTAAGTAGACTTCCGCAGGATTCTTTTCCGCCACGTGCTCGTGCGGGTTGTTGGTATCAGTATCGTTCCACGGCACTGCTGGACCCTCCACGGCAAATACGCACAACTTGTAGATCCGTTTTGGGGGCTGTTTCTAGTCCTTTATCTGAGACTGTGGCAGGGGAGTAACCGTAGCACGGTGCAGGATGTGGAGGCAGGCAGGGGGGCAGCAGAGAGGAGGCTGGTACTGCGGGGCCGCCCCAAATCCGGGGCGGCTACCCCAGGGGCTGGGCGCCGGCCGTCAGGGGTCCAGGCAGGCGGGCGGGACCGTTGAGGGGAATTCGGCCACGGCTAGTGCCAGGAGGGGCTAATCGTCATCCAGAAACCTGTCCTTAGGCACTCGGACCCCACGTTTTGGGTCGCGGGCAGGACGTCCAGCTCAGACATCAGGCATGCAGCTTAAGGCATTGGAAGGGGGAAGTGAGCAGAACCCAGAGGTAGGACCAGAGAAGACAGGCTTTGGCCCGAGACAGCGAAAGGTTAGGGTGAAGGAGACAACTGCAGTGTGGGGGCATGCAGGGCTCACTCCGGGGGACTGTGTGGTCACATCTGTTTGACAGTGACAGCTATTCCAAGGGTATCACGTAGGCCTGGCGTGCTTGGCCCAACCACGGCGCCCTGGCACAGTGAGGGTGCAGGGCGGAGGGCCAGGGCGGTTGTCTTGTTATAGACAGACTGCCTGGGGCAGGCATCGGGTGGAACCGGGCCCAGCTGTGGGGCCTGGCGGGCAGACAGGGAGGGAGCCTCTGGTTTGGACAGATCACGCCTGGCGAATGGAACCACAGCCCTGTGACCATTTCCATTGCCTGACCACACTCAGTGCTTCCAGGCCTGGGGTCAGGGGAGGAGCAGGGCGCTAGGAGTAAGGGCAGGGGTCTCTTCCTGCAGAGCTGTGTGACCTTGGGCAAGTTTCATCAGCACCTTGAGCCTCTGTTTCTTTTTCTGCCTTCTGAGGAGCCTTGCGAAGTCAAGTCATGTAGGCGAAAACGCTTTGACAAGGTAGGAGGTGTTGGATGTTTGAAATGTGTTTCACCATACATTTCAGATTCACAATGACTGAGAAAATATTATCCTTTTCTCCTTGGAGGCCCCTCCTGCTTTCTTTGTTCTTGTCACTTGTTAAAGCACTTGTTAGCTTGCGTCTCAAACAACTGAACTAACTTGGAACCAAGAGATACAGGGACAATGTATGGTTCCGCCATTGACTTGCTGTGTAATCTCGCACAAGTCACTTAATTTCTCTGTGCCTCAGCTTCTTCACCCATCCCACGGGGTTCTTGAACTCACATGAGATAAAGGGCTTTGCAAACTGGAATATTCTGCACATATGTAATAGAGTATTTCTTTGCTATGAAGCCCCTTTTGGCTTGTCGCCTGGGCCTGGCCCAGATGCCAGCATTCCAGGACGTAAACCCTAAACAACAAAATTACACTTATCCCAAACACGTGACCATGACCCCTTTCCCCTCATGGCCACAATAACTACTTGGGAAATTGTGATGGCCCATAGCAACTGCTGGCAAGGCCCAGGCTGTGGGCAGGTTTCCTGTAATATCTTGCCTAGGAACGTGGCTACCCTGTCATTTTGGCCTTTCTCCCTGTCATTGCCTAGGCAGCCCCCAACAACATATCCTCATGTCAGCCTTCTTGAGGGCAGCAGTGTGACCTTGGCTTAGACAGTGAGGTCCGTCTGGGTGTAGATGATTCATGTGGCAGAAATGCACACACAGAGGACAGGTTGCCAGCTCAGCTTTAAGTAACATTCATTCCAGTTCCGTTGCTTGGTCTCTGCCTTCCTCTAGTTCCATGTCTCATTCTCTGCTTGACCATGACCCTTTCCCCAAATGTCTGGAAGAGACACCTTCCCTAAATCGTTAAGATGCTTCTCCTCTTTCTTCATTGTTCTTTAACTTCCTCCTCCCCATTCAGCCCCAGACACCCATAGGATGGAGGTGAATAAGCAGCCCAGTGGTCGTGCGAGGCTTGGGCTTCATTCTCAGACGCCCTGGCTTTGAGCTAACCCCAGCTCCTCCTTCCAGCAACTCTAGCTGGTGAGCTTGGCAAGTTAACCTCTCTATACTTCATTTTCCTTATCTGCAAATAGAGATGATATATGTATCTACCTCACAGATCTTTGTTTCAAGATCAAATGAAAGAAAACCATATGGAACATTTGACACAGTACTGAGCACATAGTGATCACTTAATAAATGTTAGGGGTTTTTTTAATATTGTTTTTGGTTTGTTATTTGTAACAACAATTCTCAAACTTGTCTATGAGGACGTGCCTTGAAGTTATAGGAAACTATGAAATTGTCTCATTTTAAACGTAATGGAATGCCAGTGTTCCAAAGAACAAGGTTTGAGAACCGAGTCCTTAGCCGGGCATTGGTCGCCTCCCAACCTGGCTCCAGCCTCCCTGCCCTGTACCCGCCCTGAGCCCTGAGGCCTGCCAAACGGGGCTCATTCTTGTCTCTTGGACATAACCTGGACCATGTCTGATATTTAGGCTTTTTTCTTCCTTTGGACTCTAACACATTCCCTGGGCACCTGCTGAGATGAACCCTGTGCTAATTATGGGACATGTGGTTATGGACAAGACACAGTCCCTGTCCCTAAGAGGTGCACGGTTGAGCGGGGAAGACCAACACATGGGAATGATAATTCCTTGTACTAAATGCTGTAAGAGGGCGTATGCAGGATGTCAGGAGGGCACAGAAAAGGGAGCAACCAGCTTCGCCTAACCCAGTCGGGGAAGGCGTCCCAGAAGAAGAGATGCTTAAATGAAGCTCAAGGCGCGAAGAATTTGGCAGGCAGGAAAAGGTGAGAGAGACACCATACTCTCCTGGTTTCCTTCCTACATCACCGGCTGCTGCTTCTCAGTCCCTCTGTAGCCTTGGCAGTGCTGGACATCCCCAGGACTCAGTTCTCGGAAAGTTCTCCTCCTCCCTGCCCCACTCCCTAAATGATCTCATCTAGCCCCCCGGCTTTAAGTATCAGCTGTGTGTCATTGACTCCTAAATTTATATTTCCAGTCTTGACCTCTCTTTGAGCTCCAGGCTGGTATAACCAACTGCCCACTTATCTTTCTACTTGGATTTCTAGTGGGTATCTTCCACTTGACATGTCCAAAGTCAAACTCTCGATTTTCCTCCTAAACCTATTCTTTCATCGTCTTTCCTGTTTCGGTAAGTGAATAGCATTCAGTCTGTCATACCAAAAACCTGAGTCATCCTTTTTTTTAAATTTTGTTCCTCCTTCCTACATCCAATCCATAAGCAACTCTTGAAAATAGACTTTAAAATACATCCTAAATGTAACCACTTCTAACCATCTCCCCTGCTATCTCCCAGCCTAGGCAGCCATCAGCGGTATTTGTACCACTGCAGTAGCCTCCTAATTGATGTCCCTATTTCCACTCTTGCTGTTTATAGCCTATTTTTCTCACTGTAGCCAAAGTGGCTCTTTTAAAACATGTCAGATCAAATTACTTCCCTTGTTCAAACTCTCCAGCGGCTTTCTCATTGCACTTAAAATCCTGGCTCCTTACCATGGCCTACAAGATGCTACATGATCTATCCATTGTCTTTCTGTCTGACCTCATCTCATACCACTCTCCCTCTTGCTTGCTCCTTGCTTTTCTTGAAAAGTGGCCTTTGTTCTTGCTGTTGTTCCCTCAGCCTGGAATGCTTTTACTTAGGTCTTCAAATGACTTATTTGGTCACTTCATTCAGTCCCTGTTCAAATGTCACATCCTGAGACTTTTACTTCTGGTCATGGTGGAGTAATCAAGATTGCACTTAGCCTCCTTCTGTAAGCAACTATAATATCAGACAAAATACATGAAATAAATATTTTTCAGACTTTGAATAACAGACAGCTCAGCACTGTGATCCCTGAGGAAGAGAGGGAAAATACTGAAGGTGAGTCTTATGGTTGCCTCGGCTTTCTGTCGGGCAATTTCTGGAACATAGGCACTGGGAGGTGAAACCTAAACATCCCTGTGACCTCATTGAGTTGAGCTGGAGATCAGAGTTTGAGAATGCGCAGGTGGCTGGAATTCTACCAGCAGAATGCTGAAAAGGGGAGGTGGGGGGACTAAACTATATAACTGTGTGCAAAATTTTAAAAGAAAATATGAACTTAATGAAGAGAGAAATGGAACCTATTAAAAAGAATCAAATGGAACTTCTAGAGAAGAAAATACAATACCTGAAATGAAAATTTCACTGGATGGAATTACAATAGATTACACTGCAGAAGCAATAATCAGTGAACCTGAAGACCTAGCAATAGAATCTATCCACATTGAAACAGAAAAAGGAAAATGACAGGAAAAATAAATGAACAGACCATCAGTGACCTATAGTACAATCTAAGGTGGTCTAACTTATGTGTAATCAGAGTTCCTTGAGCAGAAGAGATACAGAAAAAAAATATGAAGACCAAAATTTTCCAAATTTGACAAAAGCTATAAACCCACAATTCAAGAAGCTTAAGAAACTCAAAGTAGGATACACACACATACACACACATGCACATATCAAAGCTGATCATAATCAAACTGTGGAAAACCAGTGATTATAAGAAAATCTTAAAAGCAGCTAGAGAGAAAAAACACATTATTTTCAGAGGAACAAAGAATAACCAAAAAGTTTTCATTGGAAATCGTGCAAGCCAGAAGACCACGGGGTGAAAAGTGTCACCTCCTTAGAAAAGCCTTCCCTGATCATCCTGTCTAACCCCTCCCTTCCACCCACTGTATCACACTCTGCGTTCTTACCTTGCTTCAATGATTAACTTGCATGTGGTCTCCCTCCTCTAAAATGTAAGCTCCAGGAGGCAGGATGTGAAAACATCCTCTGTCTTGTACACTGCTTTGTCCCCAGTGCCGAGAACAGTACTAGGTATTTAGTAGGTGCTCATTAAATATTTGGTAAATAAAATTGTCTTCCAGGCAAAATAGTATAAAGGCAGAGAGGAATAAAGCATCCTAGAACTAATAATAGTTCAGTACAGTTGGAACCCAAGATGTGCAGTCGTGAGTGGGAGGAAATAAAAGTGGAGTGTGAGACAGATGCCAGGTTATAGAGGAATTTGTAGGACATGCTGTGGGACTTGGGCCTCATTTCATAGGCAGGGATTTTAGGCAGAAGAGTGTTAATATTCCATCTGTGTTTTATAAAAATACTGTGGCAGCCCCTTGTGCCAGATGAGGGGTGAGACTGAGAGTGAAGAGATGAATGAGGAAGCTATCAAAATAGTCCAGGGGCAAGATGGCGAAGACCTGATCCAGACTAGGAGCGCTGAGGATGGGCCAGATCTAGCAAGTTCTTTGGAGGGAGAGCACACAGGACTTGGTGTGCAGGTTGATGTAAAGGATGAAAGAGGAGATTCTGGCTTGTGTGATTGGGTGGATAAGGAATACTGGAGGCAAAGTAGCCTTTAGAGAAAGATGACTTGTTAATTATCTTTTGCTGTGTAACAAATTATCCCCAAACTTGGCAGCTTAAACTAATAAATATTTATTATCTCCCCGTTTTCTGTGGATCAGGAATGTAGGCTTAGCTGCCTGCCTCTGGCTCAAAGTCTTTCATAAGGCTGCAATGAACGTGTTGGCCAGAACCAAAGTCATCCCAAGGCTTGACTGGGAAAGATCCTGGTCCAGGATCACTCACATGACTTGGCAGGCCTCACATCCCCCTGACTGTTGTCCCACCTGGGCCTCTCCTTCGGGAAGCTTACAACGTGGAGGCTGGCTTCTCTCAGAATGAGTAAGTGAGAGAGTAAGAGAATGTATCCCAAGGTGGAAGCCACAGTCTTTTTTATTACCTAATATTGGAAGTGACATCCCATCATTTCTGCCCTATTCTGTTTGTTAGAAAGAAGTCACTAGGTGTAACTGATGCTCAAGCAGAGGGTATCACACAAGGGCATGGACATCAGGAGGGGAGGACCATGGATACCATGTTAGGGGCTGTCAGCCACAGACGGTGAGCTTGGATGTGTTGAATTTGGGGAGCCTGGGACCTCCCAGTTGGGCATACCATGGATGCAGATAGTTGTGTAATTCTGGAACTCAAGAGACGATCCCTGCTTGTTGGAATGTAGCTTAGAGTCTTTGCATGAATTTACAATTAATGGCTTGTGGCCCTGTTCTCCCAGCTTGTTTTGGAAGCTTCTAGAAGTCAAGGATGAATAACAGATATCTTTGAATCCCCAGGATACCCTCAGGTAGGAGGTGCACAACACATAATTACTGATTGAATTACTTGGAGGAGGGCAGAGTGTCACGTGATTGAAAAGGTCTCGGTCTCTCTCTCTCTCTCCCTCTCTCTGTTTGACAATTCCTGCTCTGCCACCAGAATGGAGAGAGGTTTTCCTCTTCTTTGTTGCAGGTTTCTGGTCTGCATAAAGTGAGTGTTAGACTAGACTAGTCATTTAAAAAATATATAAAGCTTTCCTCCCTGGGACCCCCAATATGTAAAATAGGTAAAAGTTGATCTGATCTGGTCTCTCTAGTGTTTTTCTAGACAAGAACCCCATTTTGCAAAACACCGAACCAAGTAAATTCCTGATTCTCTGCCAGCTCTGTCATTCTGGGATTTTATGACAAGGGTAACTCTAAGCTCTTCCCAGTCCTGTGATTGTTTATTGAGGTCCATTGGTGCTATATATTTTATTGAACTTTTGAAAAGAAAAATATTTGTATTTCTTTGAACTTGTGAAAAAATATAAAGCTGACCTTCATTAACTACTCTGTTTCAGGTACTGTACAAAGTGTTTTCCATCACATTATCTTTATTTCATCCTGGCTCCCCTCCTAGATTGCAAGCGCCATGAGAGCAGGGGCTTGTCTAGTTTACTGCTGTATTTCCAGAAGCTAGAATAGTGCTAGGAGATAGGATACATTTCAATAAATATTTTATGAATGAATGAACTAAGGTAAGAACTATTCTTATTCTCATTTTACAGATGAGAAAACTTGGGCTAAGGGCTGCTAAGTAACTGGCCTGTAGGTATATAAGTTAAAGGCATAACTAAGGTTTGAAACGAGCTCCCCTGGACTTCGACACCACAAATGCCATTTGTTGTTGGTGAGATTAGTAGGAAACTGGGAAGGGAGCCAGCGCACACTGAGTACCTCCTACATGATGAACATGATTCTTGGTGCTTTTTGCTTTTATGATCAACTTCCCTTCAAGGTAACCTTTGTTAGCTCCCTTTTTGAGATGGGGAAATGAGGCTCAGAGGCTGAGCACTGAACCCAGAGTCATTATCCGGTATGAGAGACTGAGCTGGGACCGCAGTCCAAGTCTTTCTGACTCCAGAGCATCCCTGTGCAAGATCCAACATAGTCAACTACAGACACAAAGTTTAGGTCCCGGAAAATATGCCACTGGCGGGTGCAGGTCGACGTGGCTGATGAGGTTTCTCCAACCACCTCTCCAGCTTTCCTGTAGCATTACCGTCACAAAACCACTGTGAGCTGAACGTGGGGGACTCTACCAGGCTGAGCAGGTATAAGTCCAAAATCACAGGCTGTAGCAACAAGCAAGCACTGATGACTAAGAACCATAAACAGCACTGCAGCCCACCGTTCTCTGTAGCCTCATCAGCATCACGTGTCTCAGACCAGGTCTGAAGTTAGACTGATGATGTCACCAGAGTCTCTTAAAGGCCTCATCACTCATATCCACGTGTCATATATTATTAAGCAGATCTATAATACATGTGACATTTTCTACTGAATTTCCATTCCTTTCTTTTCATGATCAGGGAAAGAAAAATAGAGTAAAGATGACTTTTCCCAATTTCTCATCCTTATTGACCTTATTTGAAGAATAACCTTATCCTGAATTATCCCCCCAAATGGCCATTTAGGCTCTGATTCCATTAATAAGGATGAAGCTACCGTTTAATAATTGTCATTTAACTAACGCACATTCTATAGAGACGAGTAAATGGGCTTCCTCTCATCTTTTCTTCTCGAGTCCACCACAGAAGGGCTACAGCTATATCTTCTCTTCTTTATTCTCCACCTTATTTTTTGAAACTTTAGGATTGTATCAGCTATGGTAGAAGCTTTCTACCTTATTACCTCCTATAGAGAAAATGAGAGTCTTCTGCAGAATCTGACATCCTCATAGCCGTCTGAGTCAGAATCTAATTAAGCCCTGCCATCTCGAGGAGGAGGAGGGATCATCTAGGTGAGGGGTTGTCTCAGGCAGCGGGAACGAGGCGCACGGGTGGCCGAGGGCTTGTGGGTCCAGAAGAAGAGAAAGCCTCACCTGAGGCAGCCTGCTGGATTCAAGAGCAGGCGTTTGACAAACAGTGTTGGATTCGGCTTTGGGTGTGAGCCGGCTTCGTGAGCACGTGGTCTGTATAGTCACAGCGCCCTATGTTCAAAAGGCCTCTGTGCCTGGTTTAATGCTCTGTCACCACTATTATGACCTTGTTAATACTTTTTGAACAAGGGGCTTTGCATTTTCATTTTGCACTGGGTCCCATAAATCTTGTAGCCTGTCCTGCTTGGGTGTGGAATCCAGCTTGAACTAGCTGGATCTCACATCCTGGCTGGGTGGTCTTAGGGAAATCCATTGGACTTTCTCATACGCAGTTTCTGCCTGTATAAAATGAAGAACATAATCTCTACTTCAAATGCATTGTCACAAGGATTAAATGGGATTATGAATAATTGGTGCCTGGTAGGTACTTAATAAATATTCCCTTCTCCGTAGCTAAGAGGGTATATCAGAATCACCCCGGGGGATATGTTATTTACAATACCTTTGCCTGAATTCCACTCTGAAAGAGTCTGACTCATAGATGTGAGCTGGAGATGAGTGGTGGTTTTGAAAGGGGGTCCTTATGTGACACTGATGTACACCCAAGGTTAAGAAAGGTAGCGTTGGGTTTTCAGGGATCTAGCTAAGAAGCAACTTAAGAGAGGAGAGCAAAAGGAGAGGGAGAAATTGATGGGCTACTACTGATCCTTAACATAATAAAAACCCTGTTAAAGAAGAAAGAGGTCATCATCTTATAGCACTTCAGATGGTATGGTAGTGCTGAAATGCACTGTGGGAACTCACTCCATTATCAAGGCCCCTATCACACTTTCTGCTGTCCATTTGGCCTGACAAGTATGCCCAGAGGATCAGGGGCTGTGGACAAGAGAGGCCGGGGTCGAGGCCCAGGTTGGGGACCCCATTTTAATTTATTTTCACTTTCCTGACCCTAATACCATCCTCAGCTCCTAAAAAGAAATTGTAGCTAGAGGGAGTAATTCTGAATTATGTTTATCCTGCCCAGATTTTAGGCTTTGACATTCTTCTAATGAAAAATCTGAAGCCTATACTACTTGAAGTTAATGCAAATCCCAGCATGAGAATCGAACACGAGCAAGAAGTAAGTCTTCTGAGTATCTCCTTGAATCTATTGCCATCCAACTGAATGTTTCTGCTCTCGTGTTATTCACTTGGCTAAACAAGATTCGACATCCCTAAATTTGCACAGCAAAGTTCTGTTCAAGTCTAAGTCATTTCGGTTTTGGCGAGCTCTGAACATAGTCTATTAATATAAGACCCATCTGACCTATGGTAATTTCCCAGCATGCTGTTCTTCCAATTTTTTAAGATCTGCAAATATAGAAGCAGCTGAGCCTTTCCATCAGTTTTGACATGAACTAATTAGTTAGCCTCAGGAGATGAACTAATTGAAATTCTATGAATATGATTCAGCCATGTCGACATGCTTGAATCACTAAGATAAATAGTACACTTAACAGTGGTTATATTTTCCCCCCTTGGAAAAAAAAATGCATAAAAAAGACTGGAAGGAAATACACCAAATACTAATAATGAGTTTTAAGGGGATTTTGTGGATTCTTTTAAATTTCTTAACCCCTTTTTTAATTTCCAAATTTTCTACAATGAGCATGTATAATTTTGATAATCAGAAAACCAGTACTATTTTTTCTCTTCATGTAATTTCTTGATTTGTAAAAGGTAACTGATATTTTTAAGGTAATATACAGGGAGCCTTTAAAATATTCTCATCTCTAGATTAATGTAAGCAAAGTCTAATAGTACAACCACCGAAGCTAGTGGGAGAATTGGATACTGATAGCCACTTGGCCCTGAATCCCTGAATCTCTCCTCTGTAACATGGAATTCTTACCCATTCAAGCTTTCTCCAGGGGTGTTTGAAAACGTTCCCAGCCTTGTTGATGAAGAAGTGAAAGTGGCCGTCATCAGAGACACGCTGCGCCTCATGAACCCACTTAAGAAGAAAAGAGAGAACCAGTAAGTATTTTTTTTTAATTTATTTATTTTGGTATTTATATTTATTTCTATCAACTCCGCTGCCCATGTCCTACACACAGGTAAGTTAAATTCTTGGAATGTGTTAACATCATGAGGGAGATTTATATATTAAACAATCTAATAAATTATATGTTCATTTATGAATATCAGCCTCTCAATATAGCGACTCAGTCAGGAGATGGAGCCTATATATGAACCTGACATTTGGGGTTCAGCTGATGAATTTCCAGCTGGTTGTTATCTGAATCTGGAAAGTCTCTTCTAAAAGCCCACTTTCCCCTAGTGACAGGGTCTCCTCTCGCCCATTGGTGGGCGCATGGTGCACCTCTTTGAAACCTTAAACAGCGGGAGACTAAAACAAAATGAAGAAGGCCGCAGGTCACATGGACGTGGTAAAGATTGCTTCCCTTTTATTTTCTTTGTGATATTTACCCTCTTGCAGTATGAGCTTTTTGTTTCAACATTTGCAGAGCCAGTTTAATGAACTTCTGGTGGTTTGAATATAATATTTTCCAGCAGTTCTAATTCCCCTTAGTGCCACCCGCCTGGCGGACGTCATACTGGGATGTTGGTTGGGGTGTGCGCCCCCATCCCTAACCACCACGGAACCACCTCTAAAATGAATAACATTTCACTTGGGTATTTTTTTAAAAAACCAAATTCCTAGCTCTCACAAGGTAAGGGTTGAGTAAATATTATTGCGTTGGTTTTACGCTGAAAAATCAAAGACGAACATGTTAAACAACACTCCTCGTAGCCCCGACAAATCAGAATGAACCAAATGCTCTCGGATGAGTAAAACTTTTGTTAGCTGTGGGCTAAGACTGGGAGACACGCTGACTTCCCTAAGGAGGTGATGCTTTTCAGCTTCCTCTACTGTGACCCCTTACCCACTGGGCTGGAAGCCTGGCCATTTTTAGGTTCCCTAGGTGCTGCTACTGTGCAGCCAAGGTTGAGCACCACTGCCCTGTAGGAAATGTCACTCTGAAGGAGTCATACTCTGAGTCAGGCTGGATGGCACCCGCTCTGCTGAGTTCTCCTCCAGGGTGCTCTTCCGCCTGTGAGGCACGGATTGTCATTGCTGGCAAGACTCGGCTGAGAGCATTCACTGGTGGTTCATGGGCCTATCCTGCCAGATGTGGCTTCCACCCATTAGAGCTTCGGCGTGATGGCATTTCAGGTCTGGCAGATTCTTGGAGCAGCTCAAATACCACAGCAGCCAGACAATGTTCACCTGTACATGCATGCAGCTGCTTGCTTTAGTCAACACTAAGGAAAAAGCAGTGGATTAATGCAGCTTGGTCAGATTAACTGCAATACAACTCATTCCTCAAAAATCTACTACTCCCTAATGGTTATTGATCTCACCATAGAGATTAGATTTTGAGAGACTAATCGCTGGGGAGATTTTGGTGGCTATCCATGCCTCTACAGCACGGTGGTACAGCGTTTTAAAGATGACCTTGACACATTAGCATTCTGATTCCTTTGGTGGGAACAAGTCCAAAGGCCATTGTGTGGCCAAAAACATAAAAAGATGTAAAGATCTCACTGTATTTCCACATTAAATGGCATCAAAACATAATTAGCTTTTTTTTTTCTTATTCTTGTTCTCTTTATTTACTCCTGGTATTCTGTATAATCCGCATGAGCTGCAGATCTAAAATTTAATAGCAGTGGGCCACAGGACTGTTGGGAAGGATAGGAAAGGCATTTAAAACTTATTAAATTGTAAGTAGTAGCACCTTATCTTTAATTTAAAAAGCTTTGGCTTTTTTTTTTTTAATTGATAACCAGGAACAATTAGAACTTTGAGAACCTGACTTCAATTCTAATATAAAAACCCTTTCATCTCACCCTTTTCTTACCGACAATATTAAGGGGATATGTTAATAGCTAAATGTCATTACTGGTATTTTCTTTTAATGTCACCTTTGTTTTTAAACTCAGCAATAATTGTCCATGAAAGCACTTTATAATTTGTAAAGTGCATTTGTATGTAACAGGTTATTATTATCATTTTGATAACTTCATCACACAGAGAAAAAGGCTGAATTATTTTCAACTCCTTTGTGTAGAAACGTTTCAGAATAACTCGGGAAAAGCACCATATTTATGCCCACAGAAAATGCGGTGTTTCAGTGATGAATTATACATGTCCAAATCTGAGACCGTGTCATTCCAACTGCAGAAAATGGTGTCGCATAGACTTATAGGATGGAAGTTACCTTTAGGAGTGAGAGTTTCTTGCATTTGCACAGGGCCTGACCTAAACCTTTTAAAACAAATGGTATGCTAGCCTTTCCCCTCGGCTCTTTAGCAAAAGAGAGCCTGAAGTGTCTGTCCTTCATTAGTTCCGTCTTGAGTAGAGTTTGTCAGCCAGATCATTGAAGGGGGTCTTCACTTCCTGGACAGACTGGAAAAAAAAAATAGTAGGTCGGGGCCTGCAGGCTGGCATCAGTTTTGTGGTGGGACTGAAATCAGTCCTCATGCCTTCTTTGGAGAGAGGAGCTTGCGACTCTGCTGCTACCCATCTGGCATAGTTGAAAAAGTCTTTTCTTAAGCTGGAGAGACTGAGATTCAAATCCTGACCTTGGGGATATTGCAAAGCTATTTTGCACCTCAGTATCTTTTTCTATAAAAGGAGACAATGACATTAAATGAAACAACATGAAAAACTTTTAATATATAGTAGGCACTTAAAAATGCTTAGTTTACTACTCAACAGTAAAACCATCTACTAAAACGTGAAACAAACAAACAAACAAACAAAAAAGAACATTCAGTTACCATTATTTTTTCCTGGTATACTTAAAGTAGAATTTTGAGTTTAAAACCAGTGATATATCCTAAAGTTGAAGCTGCTAGATCCCTGCGGGCTAGAATTGACACTGAAGCTGGTCGCCAATGGGAAGTTCTGTTTCTAAGTAGCAAGATGTCATTGGCCCAGGCACATTTATTTGTTGGGTTAGGAGAAAATACCTTTGGCCCTTGAAAGAATAAAATAGCTATCATATGAGAACTATCTGGAACTATGTGTGATAACATTTTGTAATATTTAGTGATTATCGATTTTCATTCCAGGGTTCTTTGGTGGCACTTAGGGACATGGAAGGGGGAGGCTAATGGATTAGGGCTCTGGAACCATCATATGTCTGTACAGAGAGCTAAATGGAGGTCAAATTCACATAATACAAAATTAGCCACTTAAAGTGTACAGTTCAGTGGCATTTAGTACATCTGCAACGTTGTGCGACCATCACCCCTATGTAGTTCCAAATGTTTTGTCACCCTGGAAGGAATCCTATACATATCAAGCAGTCACTCCCCAAAAGCTCCCTACACCAACTTGCTTTCTGTCTTTGAATTGACCTGTTCTGGACACTTCATATAAATAGACTCATGCAATATGCAGTCTTTTGTTAGTGGCTTCTTTCACGTAGCATAGTGTTTTTGATGTTCACCCATGCCGTAGCGTGGATCAGTACTTAATTCATTTTTATGGCCAAACAATATTCCATTATATGGATGTACCACATTTATTATCCATTTGTCACTTGGTGAGCATTTGTTTGGGTGGAAGCCATCTCTTTTTTCAACCAGAAGGGTTGAAATGATCTGTTTTATATTTTGGCATTTTATAATCGATTTCATTTGAGGGGAAAGGATCTTCTCTGCATTGCCGTGTTGCTCCACTGGCCCCCAGCTTCTACCTCAATTCAAAGCTAAGGAGAAAAATATCAGGAAAATCAACAGAAATTTTTCCCTTTTCTCAAGATGTTTGGGCAGCTTAATTCTATCTTCTTTAAAGATTCTATCAGAAGCAGAAGTGAATAAATTGCCTTTCCTGATTATTTTTAAAAACAATTGGTTAATTTTAAGGAGCTCAGTTTATCCGTGGGGAAGCCATTTTGCTGCTATTTTGCTTCTTTTCCTGAATGTAGATGTTTCCGGTAACCAGATTCCTTTCTTGGGAATCATAACTCATTAGGCCCCTGGAGTAATAACAGTGAAGCCAGAGACAGGCTTGGAGGACTGTGAGGGGATTGTCTTGATGTCCTATGCCACACAGTACCCTAGGGCTGGCATGTAGCCTGCTTGCCTCTTATTCAAAAGCGTATATTTGGAACATGCCTTATATAAGTCACAGAAGCCCCTTTGCCCACAGCAACATTTCACCATCCTCTCCCAGTTTCCTTTACCTCCTATTGCCATAACAACCAGGTCTGGTACACAGGCAGGAGTCAGCCTGCCAGGGCAGCTTTCGCTCTAATTCAGAGAGGTTTGTCTTCCGACGGCTTCACTGAGAGCTCTCAGGCTGCACTTCTTACCTTGACTCCAAGCACAGAATCTAGGAGAGGGGAAACATTCTAAGAGAACAGAGATCAAGGAATCTCTCGGTGGCTCAGTTCCAGGGCTGGGGGCTTGCTTCCTCCACCAGAAACGTCCTTCCATCCATTGTTTTATTTCAGATCCTTCTCATCCGAGGAGTATAACTCTGTCAGGTCCTGGAGAGGAATATTGAAAACACATTAATCAGAGGTCCTCCAAGCCCAGACCCCTGCCCCTTAAATCGGCAGTACGTGCTACTGAAATCCCCTCAACACTAGGGAAGAGAGGTTCCTAAATTATCTAGATTAAATGTGCCTTTATAAATGTAGAACACTATCTTTCTCACCGGAGAGTATTCTTCTGGAAATCATTCAACTCTCCTGCTGAAGGGCATGTCCATGTGTGCACGACTATTTTATTGAAATTCTTGGGTTTTGTTGATTCCTAAAGATTCCTTTGTGGCAAGACCTCAAAGACCAGCACCCACTGACCCCAAGCACTTTTGAAGATTTTACGTAAATCAGGAGTCCGGGTCACAGAAAGATGAACATTTGCATATTTGTTTGCATTCTATTTATACCATATGTAGGTGAGAGAAATGGACATTGATTTTTTCAGAGAGTTTATTAAGCACCTACTGTGTGCCTGGGAGATCACAGAAGTGAATTAGTTCACAGGCCATTAAGGGAGGCAAGACCCACATATAAATATCTATGAAGTGGAAAGTATGAAGCACCCCATGCATAAAGACACATTGCCAAGAGAGGAAAATGTAGGGAAAGATTATTTCCTGAAGAGTTAAAAAAAAAAATGACAAGGAGGAGGGGGCACCTGAGCTGAGGTTTAAAGGATAAATAGGATTTGAAATATCCCTGAAGAGGAAGCAAAGACACAGGGCCCTGTTGGAAGAAACTTAAGGAGTTTAATTCAGCTGGTGAGGCAGGTACATGAAATGGGTTAGTAGAGGGGGAGGGGTTACTGGAGAGGTGGATGGAGACCCCAAGGTCCGAGGTGATGCCTTGAATGTCAGGGTAAGGAAACCAGAGCTTGTTTTCTATCTGGAGTACATAAAGGCTTTACGGGTGTCCGTGAACCCAGAAACAACACAAACTTTTGTGCATGTGTGTGTTTTCCTGGAGAAAAGGCCAGAAATTTCATGATGTTTTCAAAAAGTTAAGAACCCAGCACTCCTATGATCATCAGAGGCTGCAGGGAGCTGAAGCAATTTGCCCAAGGTTGGGTTGTCGTGGCTCTGCTGTGCCCCGTGTGCCTCGGAAGGTCTCACATTTCACATGGCAGCCAGCAAACTAGAAAAGTGTGCATGCGTTTTTAAGTAGGAACAGACAGGAAATGACTAATGATAAGTGCATTGTGTTCTGTGCAAGAAATAAAACCAGACAACTCTCTTCCATTTGAAAATGTTTAAGCGTTAAGTCAGAAGTAACTAGTAAAAGACTCTTTTGCATGAAGTTTGTTGAGCAGGAACCATTTCCGAGACTTATGGGGAAGGTGGAATTTCCTGAGCTGATGCGCGTGTCATTTCAGAGACCATTAGATAGGAGCTGAGCATCCCTCCCTCTGTCCCCCCTACCCCCCCTGCTGGCAGGCAGGCCCTCTCCCTCTTGCCTGTGCAGGGAGCAGATGGGAAAGTAGACAAGCATATGGCCAGTCAGTCATCATCACGGGGAAGTGGCAGCGCGGAATTCTGCGTGGGCCCGTCCAGAGTCATTCCAGGTAGTGAGGCAGCAAATGTATTTGGAAATTTCCTTCTGCATTTCTCCAGTGAGCCCCAAGTGTCCGCGTGCTTTCCAATCAGGAGCGTTGGCTTTTTGGAAGGAGGCAGTGTGGTCTGGGCTCAGGAGACCAAGGTTTCAGTACCTATTCTGCTCAGTTTAGTCACTATACTTTGTTGAGCCTGGTTTCCTCATCAGAAAAAAGTGGGGGTGCAGGGAAAATAGTTGCGACTCTGCCTCTTTCATAAGGAACTGCTTCTTGAGCGCTTACTGTGCATGACACAGTGGCGATTTCATTTATTCCCGTTTTGGCCTCACAGCAGCCAAATGCAGCAGGCGCTGTTACTACTCTGTTTTACAGATGAGGACACTGAGACTTGGAGAGGTCGAATGACGTGTCCAAGACCACATCACTTACAAGCAACAGATGGAGATGTCAGGCCATGTCTGTGTAGCTCTTGCCTTGAGAGAGATGGATGTGAAAGCATTTAGTCTACCAGAGAGATGCATGTAAGCATCATCCTTACCTGCTTGGGTTCTCACCTTCACTTTAAACTTTGGGGCAGAAACTCATCTCTTTGTCTAAGCACTGAACATGAGTAGATGCCTGTGGGTGATTGATTATCTCCTGGGAAGAAGCTCTGTGACTAGGTAGGTGGCCACTTCATTTTCAATAACCTTCAAAACCAGAATGAATAAAACGTAAACCATTGTGTAAGATCTACACATGAGACAAAAGAGAAAAGTAGAGGACAAAAAATCATTGAGTGTGCATCCCAGGCTGGGAACATTCTGAAAGTTCAAAAGAAAGCAGAGTGAGCCAAGGAGGAGGTCAGACTGTATGATATCACCAATATGAGACTGGTCTTGGAGCTATAAGGATGGCATTTTACATGATTCAGCCTGAGAGCTGGCCTGGAGTGGTAAGCAGGCAATCTTTTGGAGGAGGTTGGGGTTTACGTTTACTTGGGCTTGGTTTGATGAGAAAGTGTAAGTAGGTTTGGGGGAGGAAGGATGGAGGCAGGAAGCTGGGACGGGGTTAACAGAGTTGGGGGGCAGTGCATTGGCAGGCCAGGACCGCCGACCGTGCTTCCAGTGGGGTGCTTTGTGGGTGGAGAAGAGAGATGCTCTTTTCTGCTACATGCTGTTTATTACATTTTTCCTCATATAAGAGTCATATGTACCTATTGTACAAAAATTGGAAGATAATGAAAAGTGTGTAGCATGAAATAAAAGTTTCCCTCAAATTCGACTGCTAGGGTTAATCTATATTAACTTTTTAGTTCATAAAAAATAGTAAAATTTTATTCTGTCTATATTGTTTTAGAGTGAGGCCATGCTAGCTATATAATTTTTGTGCGCTGTTTTTATTTTTCTCCATTTTATGTGACAGTAATTTCCCCTTTTTATTAACAATTCTGTAAACATCATTTTCATCAGTGGCTGGGCCAGAGCCTGCCTCCCAATTGGTGAATGTTGAGTTTATTCCCGGCATCTTGCACTTAAAGCTCTGTGTGCAATTTTGAATGTCATCTCACGATGGCGAGAGCCCCCGAGGAGGCAGGGCTGGAGGTCCACTCAGATGTTTAATGCACCGATGGGAGGGCAGAGTGGGATAGAGTAGGGGCCCTCAAGTCACGTGCTTCGGAGTGAATCCTGACACTGCCATTACAGCCATACATGGTACAGTTTCCTCTTTTCTCCGTACTTTGCTTTCTTCATGCATAAAAGGGAGTTTGCAGTTGGGTGTTTTTAAACCTGCAAAGCAATGAGAAGTTCTTAAATTGGAGGAAGGGGGAATGGTGCTTATTCCCAAGAGAATACTGTTATGAGACATGTCCAACCTGAATGTATTTAAATAAATCAAACGATATATGTAACCTGGTATCTTTTTTTTTTTT
>CM053509.1:153488697-153518895 GCA_028627145.1 Eidolon dupreanum | reverse complement strand
ATTTTACTGTAGTTCTAAACCGCATCACATTTCAGCATCTTCTACTCACCGGATGCTGGAGTGATGTTTTTCTTTGAGGAACTTGGTAGCAGAGTTATTTTGTTCCAAACCATGGATAAGTCCAAGATGCTCACGGGGAACAGGTCATCTTAGCACCATTAGTTTGCCCTTGCGTCTCTTAATCTCCTTGACGGAAATGGAAGGTGAACCAATGCTTTTTATAAAGGAGGATGTAGCGTCGTATAGTGGAAAAGACAAAATGTCCTGGAATCCACTGGGCCCAGCTTAGAATCTTGACTTTCCTCTTGCTCAAGGTGACACGTGGGCAGGTACTTCTCCGAGTCTCCATTTCTTCATCTGTGAAGTGTGAATAATAGTAATAGCTACTTAGGATTATTGTGGTCATTAAATGAATTAAAGTATTTAAATAAATAGCATAACGTCTGGACATGATAAACATTTAATAAGTGGTAGTTATTTCATAATTATCCTTTCTGTTATTATATAAAGTGCCTATCACAGTGCTGAGCACATTGGAGTTCAGTAAATGGGAATTATTGTCAATATCATCATAATTGTTACAGATGGACATATATTAGAAATACAGTTTTCTACCATGTAAAAATGTGTTCTATATTTTAAGATTTTTGATCCAACAGGAATTTATATGAGTAAATGGACAGCTTAATAAAGTTTATCAAGATCGAAGTAAATGAACAGTGCTCACATAAATAGTTTAATTAAGATAATCCCTCATGCAAAACATTTGTTCAATTTGTGCCTCAAATTGAAAACGGGTTTCACAGATTTTCAGGAACTCCTCTTTGTTGTGCCAGAGGTATCGGGAGCTTAAGTAAGACCGTCTTCCATGGAAAGGCAGCTCGAACCATGGGGATGACCTGGTCTGAGAGTCAGGGTCCCGGGCAATAAGCCCTGCAGCCGCCTCTGAACTTGACCTTGGACAAGTCCCCACACTTCTCTGGGCTGTGGTTGCTTCATCTCTGGAGTCTGCCATGGTGCGAAAATGCTGTGATTCCCTAAGTACATGTGATTTATTCCCTTTAAAAAGAGATATAAAAAAAATTAAAAAGAAGATTTCATCTTTTAAAAACCCTTAGACTCTGCAAATTTTGCCAGTTGCTTTTAAACCACCAGGTATTAGGCGCTAGATATTTGCGGGTGGCTTAATTGGAGGTTGTGTTCATTATCTGGAGTGTATGTGCTTGCACTAAATGTGTTTTTGACAGTCTCTCACCATCCAGCTTCTTGCTTCCAACCAGAATGATTTGCTTCTCCGTTGCGTTCAAAACGCTTTAGTCCTGGTTACGAACATTAATTAGTTTGAAGAAAAGAAACAAGATTGTGTTTCTAAAAGTAGTTTTGATAGAGTAGGCCATTTTTTGATGCTGTTGTAATGTGGGTGCTTCATGAGGGTGATATTATGAAGCTTTGCATTTATTCTCTGCCCAAGTTCCTTGCTAGTATCTTTGAAATTGAATAGCACCTATGATCCAGGACAGAAAGGTGCTCTTCTCTGTGCTTAGCTATTGCAGTGTCTCCCATGGTTTCAATCTTAGCACTTATCCTTCCGGTTTTTTGTTGGTGGGAAATCTTTCCTCTGGTCTCGGAAGCCTGTTGACTCGGCCTGTGATAGGGTAATAGTGTGAATGTGTGATATTGGTGGAGGGAACAGACAGATACCGGAAAGGGAAGGAACGCTGGCGTGGGAGACCTGGATCCTGGTCGTGACTCTGCCCGGACTTGCTTCACTCCCACACACTGTCGCCAGGCACTGTGCCGGGGCCCGTGGATGCGAAGGTAATTCATCGTGGCTCCTCTGCCCAGCTCCGTCACCTGGGCTCTCACCATCTCCTCACTGAGGCCTTGAGCTTGACGGCCGAGGATCCTTTCTGTTCTAACATTCTGTTGGCTCAATTATTGATCGTAATAGTAATAAGTCGCAGGCTTGTTATTTAGTAGACATTTTGCTAGAACTCTGGCAGCAGGCAAATCTTCGGACGAGTTCCAAATTACAGATGGCTCCGAAAAGCGCACTTAAGTTTTTGAGCTTGGTTATACCCCACAGAGGGTTTCTTGTTGGCTTTTGTGTGTTTGGGGGGTGGAGGGAAAGGTTAGTCTTCTTTCACATTCTTGGCTCTTTCTTCGAAGTAGGGAAATGCTTTAGTTAATTTTCTGTTCTGGGCTCTTATTGGTATTCAAACCACTTTCTGTATTCCCTCAGATTAAGATCTCAGGACGGTAGGGCATGCACCTACAATCTTCCTGATTTACGATGTAGTCACTTGAAGTTGTGCTTTCTCTTCTGGTTCATTTGCATTTGAGTTATTTTTGGTGCTCTCACTCCATTCGTCCATTTTTCTTCTTAAACTATGTGTCCTAATCTGAACTTAAAGGGATTACATTCATGTAGTGTAATAATGTTTTGGTCTATTTATCACATATTTGCTGACATTTAAACTTCTTTAAGAAAGAGCTGTGCCCCTTTCTGAGATTTATCTGTACAAGGGGGATCGTAATCATCAGAGTCTTTGGAGGAGACCCAATCAGCAGCTCTCTTTTCTACCTAAATTCTGAATTAATTGAGAATAAAACAAAGGAATAAAGAGGATAAGAGCCAAAATATCACCTTCATTATGAAAAAAAGGTGATGTTGGAGAATGTATCTTATGTCTGTGAGCAAATGAGCCTCCCGATGTTGAATCCAGAGTGAGACTCAGGGAGGCAGGGGTTTCCCCAAGCAGGACTGTGGGAACTGGAGCCAGGCCCCAGTGAGCAACAAAATCTGTGCTCCCAAGAGGAAGGGAGGAAAGGCTGAGCTGCTTTTGCCCAGTTCCTTCCTCCAAAATTACAAATCAAAAAAGGCATTTTCTTTCCTCATGGGTAGAACAAGGATGGGGCAGAGAGAGGCTGAAACTGTTATCTTAAGGGGGCAGAAACATCAGGAGTAGGGAAACAGGACCTGCCCCCCAAAACAATCATACTCGCCTCACAAGAAGCAGAGTCACAGGGGTTAAAGGGAGAATCTTTTGAGTCTGACAGAATCAGTTTAAAATTCTAGTCTCCACTTCCAAGCTGTGTGATCGTAGGTGAATTCCTCCACCTGCTAAACCTCACCTGTAAAACAGGAGTGATAATCGGGTGTTGTGAAAGTTAAGTGAGATGATCCATTAGAATGCTAGGCATATGGTAACTGCTCATCTTAAAAATAGAAAGTCAGATGAGATAACATACAGAAACATTCTTTGTAAATTACACAATTTTATATAAATGTAAAGAAGTATTACTTATGGTAGTGGTATTAGTGTAATATGGAATTCTTCTTGCTATATGATCCTGTTAGTGCCTCCCATTTTAGGATTATTTAAATGGCTGAGTGTGCCTGGTGGCTTGCTAGTCATCTTTTTTTTCTATCATCTCTTGCATAGAAGATCCGCAAGCCAGAAGGAAGGAAGGAATTAAATTAATTAGACACTTCCATGCACCAGAATGACCATTCTTCTGATCTTAGCTATTTTTGTGGATTCTCCTGGAAGCTGCCATGTAGTTCTGTAGCAGCCATTAGAAAGCATTCACTCCATTTAATTTATGCTGAAAAATCATTAGTGGGACTTTGTCACAGGTGTGGAGTGTTCACAAGCGGCTACCCGGCTGTCAGGCTTCAAGGAACAGCTCCATTTGCCAGAGGCAGCCCTTGAAAGTGCATTCAAGAGAGGAAGGAGGGTCGTGCCAGTGGGATCGTTTCTCTCTGCCTCCTCTTCGTCCTTCTCTGTCATCGTCCTCAACATCACACTCGCTGAGTGTTGCCGCGGCCAGCTACTCTCCCATCTAGTCTGTACCACACAGCTCTAGGTGGTTTTATCATCCGCATGTTACCGTTAACAGCGGCAGAGTCAGGATTGGGAGCAGGTTTGGATCATTCCAAAGCCCTGGTCTCTTTGTTGGGAGCTTTGGTGACAGACTTCTCAAAGCCAGAAGGAGGTACGTGTATGTCATGGCAGCTTCCATGTCACTGATGTTTGGTATGAACCAACAGAGCGCCCCTTTCCTTGGCAACTGTTATGGCTAATGTCCAGCCTCTATCTAAGCCTCAGTTTTCTCATCTGTAATATGGGGGTAATTGTAGCTACTTCACAAGGTTATCGAGAGGATTAAATGAGATAAGGTACTAAGGGCCTGGGATAGAGCTGGACATGTAACAGTTGTTCAATAAATGTCAGTGCTAGTGCCATATATGAAAGTGTCTAGCTTAGTGGCTCGTTGTAAAAGTAGGCTCTCCGTAAACAGTAGTTTCCTTTATTCCCTTTCACTTTACAATCTCCTTCAGTCCCCTGAAAGCACGGTTCCAGCGTAACTAGGCTTTATAGCGGTGGATCCACGCTGATACAGGAATACGCTGTGAGGGAAAAACAGGGCACGGAGCTCTGCTGATACTAGAGACCACGGAGGGCCGGTCCCTCTGTCAGCCTCCCCTGTCGTTGCTTAACGGGCGGCTCTGATCAGCCGTCCAGTATTGGAACTCGACACCTCCAGGCCGCTGGACAGAGACAGGGCTGCCCGCCGGGGTTTCAGCAAACATTTTCTTGTCTGCTCCCAGGGGCAGAGACAGGGAGTACCTCAAAACACCTTGCCCCACACTTTTTAAAAATCAAATTTATTGGAGTGACATTGCTTATTAAAATTATATAGGTTTCAAGTGTACAATTCTATAGTACATCCTCTGTAGATGGCATTGTGTGTTCGTCACTCAAAGTCAAGTCTCCTTCTATCACCATGTATTTGACCCCCTTTACCATTTTCTTCCCCCCACCCAATCCCCTTTCCCTCTGGTAACCATGTACTATTGTCTCTGTGAGTTTTCATTTGTTTGTTTGTCTTGTTTGTTCGTTTGTTGCTTATGAGTGAAATCATATGGTTCTTGACTTATTCCATCTGACTTATTTCACTTAGCATGATAGTCTCACGATCCATCCATGTTGTCACAAATAGGAGTATTTCTTATTTTCCTCTTCCACTGCCACTAGGTGACTCTAAGTCACACCCAGCAAATAGCAGCATACGAAATGCACTTGTACTCATTTGCCATCTTAAGAAAAATTATAGGTGTATATTTTCCCCATATTTGATGTTTATCTCTCCAAACCCCAAAACTCCTTCAATTTTAACTGTTTGGAGTTGAAATCATTCTAAAATGCATTACACACCTGCTTCCTGAAATTGAAAAAACAGAATTTGACATTGTTTTCTCTTTTCTTGGTGCTTTGGGGTTAAGAGATGTGCTGGCAAACTGGCTTTCAAAAGCAAAACAAACAAATAATCCCCCTTCCAAAAAAAAAAAAAAATCCAGAAGATACAAACCCTGATTTGTAGTGTTTTCCTATTTCCATTGTGTACATATTCCTACAATAACTGTCAGTGATTTTTAACCGCCGGCTGGAGAGCTCCCTGCTGCAGCGGGCAGCAGAGCCAGGGGGAGGGGACAGGGCCATTGGACCTAGGCACACCTGGCATCGTCTTCATTTTTCCACCCTTGAGAGCTGGGCTGCCTGGGTCAGGGGTCCCAAACTCAAGTGCTGTAGGGGACAAACAGGTGACATAATGAAGGCAGCAGGCTGAGTGGACACTGGTAAACACCTAAAACAGTGATTTTCAAGCTTGGCAGGGAACTTCGCCCCAGCCTGGGCCTCACCTCAGATCAATTAAACCAGAACTTCTGGGTGAACCACTAAGTGGAGTGTTATTGTCATTTCCAGAAATCCCACAGAGAGGACAAGTCTATGATAGGACTTATTCATGGTGGTTCATAGTGGACTGTTTTCTTTAAAGGGCTTAGACATTGACTTTTAAAATAATGTTTCTCTCTAGTATGGTCCTAAATGGAAACATCAAAGTTAGGGTGCGTTTGGGAAATTTTAAGTAGTTTAGTGTGGGTGGAGGGTGGGGGGTATAGAAGCAGCAGGATGAGGTAGAGGAATTTGCAGCGCTCAGACTACAAAGGATCTTAAGTGCCAAGCCAAGGAGCTTTAGATTTGTCCATGGGAGAGGGAAGGACCCCGTGGGCATTTTACGGGTGGGACAGGAGTGACATGATCAGTGGCCAGGCAAGAGGATCATTTGTGTTTGGTCCATTGAACAGATCATTCAAATTGCTCATCCTTCGGAGCAGTTCCCCCCCTCCCCCCTTCTTGTGTTCCTGCCCTTTGCATTGGCATAACTTACCTTTAATTATCGCTTTCATTATTTTCACAGCCTAAGCTGGCAGAAATGGTCTGATGCCTGGTGGCATTAAACCGATGAGACCTCAGAAGACCTCCTTGGTTCCCATTATTAACCTGAGTATTTTGCAGAGATTTTTATTAAAAGATATCATCTGGGGTTTCGGTTTCAGCTGTATTTTCCGGAGAGAGCAGGGCCAGCGACTGTCCTGGCACCTGACTCCCCGCTGTGTGTGCGTTCTCAAGCAGGTGTCGCTCAGAGTTTAGGGAGTGCCAGTTTCTAATCAGTTGCTTGTTAAACCACAGGCTTCCAGATCGTGCTGCTAAAATTACTAGTTTATTCAATGAAGACTCCTTGATGGTATTTTTTTTTTCTCCCTGAAAACAAGCATATCCGGTTCTTTGCCACTGCCACATATTTCTGAGACTGTTGTTGTTACTGTTACATGTGACTATGTATGGTGTCAGGGGCAGAGCTGGGTGCTTTGCAAATATTGTCTTGTCGAGTTCTCGCAGAATCTTCGCAAATCCTGGTTTTTAGATGAAGAAATCTGATGTCGAGAGGATTGAGTCACTACGCCAGGTCACACAGCAGTATGGTCCAGCTCAGCCCTAGGCTGGGCCCGTGTCCATATTCTTTGCTACAACCTCTTCTTCTCTGTAATGTGCTCATTTCATCCACTTGCCTGTGGTTAATTGACCATATTTTATGACATAGGAATTTGTGTTGTACTTTTAAATAGCATCTAGAAAATAATAAACATAATTTTAAAATATAGCTTAAAAATATAGTAGAGATGTAGATTACACACCGCTAATACTTCCCCTGGACAATTGTCATTCCACCTGAGTTCTCTTAAAGGAACAAATTCAATATTTTCTTACTTAGTATAGCAGTGATGTTCCAAATTCTAAAATTACCCCAAGGACAAGGGTTCAGTTCTTCAGTGATTATTCGTGCTGTAACCAGCCTTCTCAGACTAGATTTATCATTTCGTTAATTTGGTCATAGTTTGTTCCTCCTTCCGGGAAAATGATAATTGTATACAGAATCCCTTTTGATTAGGGAATTTTAAAACATCACATTACCTTGGTTTTTTACTCTCACAGTCAGCTTTTTATGAGGATAGATTTTTATTCTTTGATGAGACATGAAAAGAGAGCTGAGCAGGCTTATAGAATAATTCATTCATTTATTCAACAGACATTTTCTGAGCACCTGCTGTGTGCTGGACGCTTTCCTAGGGGAGGGGGCAGAGCTGTGAAGCAGACTCATGAGGTCTGCTCTCATGGAGCTTGCATTCCAAAGGAGGGGCAGGCACTAAATAAATACACACAGGAAGAAAAAGTAGAGAAAAAGTGCTGCGGTGCCAGTGAGCGCGGTCATCGGGTAGCGATGGGGACAATGAGACATGATCCCTTCTCTGAGCTTCTCTGTGGATGTACAAGGGGGGCACAGACACTTCAACAAATAGATATGAGCTCTGGCTTCTGGGCACTTGTAGGTTTATTATTTACTATTCTGACTATTCTCTAGCAATGTAAAGATCTGTGAAATGTAGCAATTTGTCGTTTTTCCAAGGTGTAAATTTTCTTCTATTGTAAAGCAAAAAGTTTTTGCCTCCTGATAACATAACTTGGGTATCGACAAATAGGTGAGGCAAGTGTTTAGGGGAGTAGTGAGTCTTTCTGTGCCCATGGAATCAATCCACATAGGTCTTATTTCATTTATTAATTCAATAGACCTTTAACTTAGTGTCTGTTATGGTCTGCATACCTAAGAAGGAAAGCTGGGCTGCTCAATCCCTGTGTTTGAGAAGGGAGAAAAAGATGCACAAATAATTAGAGTACAATTTGTCCTAGACTTGAGGGATGCAGCCAGAGACCTTTGTGAATCCTTAAATTGACTACTACTTACTGTTGTGCAGAAACGAACCAGTTCTTCATGGTCAGCAGGACGCATTCATCAGTTCAGTGATTTGCTAATTCATACCTGCCTTGCAGAAAGGGTGACTCATGATCATGCATTGTACTTTACATGTGCCATTTAATTTCGTCCCGGTGACAATCATGCGATCCAGATTATTATCTCCATTCACACTGCTTCATGCTATGACCTCCGAGATTGCCGGAACCAAGGGCCTATGGTGCACCATGCCGGGTTCTGTAATACGGCTGTGAAAGGGTGGGGGAACACGGAACAGTTCGCTTGCCTGAGGGTACTTAGGTGCATGCATCGTCTTGAATGAGAGGACATTAGACTGCGTCTTTCAGGATGAGAGGAACTTTTCAGGCAGAGAAAGGGAAGGCACCAGGCCTAGGCAACCACATGTGCAAAGGCATAAAAGTATGAAAGCACACACTAAAGTCAAGCAAAGAAGAGACTGGAGACTTGGGGGATGGGGAGTTGGTAGGAGATTAATTTGGAAAGAAGGTGAGAGCCCTGAGTGTGTTTGTAGGCAGGGCTGACAGGAGGAAGGAAAGGAGGGAAAAAGGAAGCAAGGGTACTCCTGGGATTTTGGCCTGAGCAACCAGTGGAAACTGGGGAGACGGAGTTGCTGATGTTTACCATGCACATATCCCTCGGGGACTGTCTTGAGGATGGACCGGAACAGTGAGTACTAGGAGACCACGTGGCCAGGTGGCAGATGAGAAATGAGCAGCTTGAACGAAGGAGTTTGGCAGGGGGGCTGGAGAGAAGGGATCTACTAGCGAGACCATTCCTGGCTCGACTCAGCAGGCCGGGGGACCACTGGGATCTGGCGAGTGAAGCAACTGGAGAACTCACTCATGATGAGGTCGAGAGTGAAACAACTAATTTAGGTCAGGAATGCAGCAGGGAGAATAGATGGCGGGGAACGAAAAGAAGCCCATTTTGGGACAGGTTGACTTTAAGTTACCTGGGGGACTTCCAGATGGAAGAAGTGTAGAGGCTGTCAAAAAGGTGAGACAAGAAACACCTTAACATCACTATGAAGCCAGACCACATGGGAGCAAACTCCAGCTCTGCCGTCCGTCAGCTCGGTGACCAGGGCAAGGTACTTACCCTCACTTAGCCTCAGTTCCTCTGTTTAAAATGAACCTACATGACTGATCGAGAGATATACATATATTAAATTAGCAGGGCACCTGGCATGTTGTCAGTGCTCAATAAATGTTGACTATTGTCATCATTTTGTCATCGTCATTACTGATTTCATAGCCGTTAGCACCTCAGTGGTAGTTGAGGCCATTACTGGAGATGAGACCCACCAGGGACAGTGGGTGGATGGATAGAGCATGAGAAGAGGGTAGAGGAAGAATAGAGCTTCCGCCTCCAATTCTTTGAGAAGCAGTGTGAAAGGCATGTGCTAGTATTTGGGGCTCACTTTATTTAAATTAAGTTTATTGGAGTAATACTGGTTAATACAATCATATAATTTTCAGGTGTACGTTATCATTTGACATCTGTATATTCTATTGTGTGTTCACCACCCAAAGTCCAGTTTCCTTCAGCTACCATACATTTGATCCCCTTTACCCATTTCACCCTCCCCCTACCCTCCTATATTTGACCCCCTTTACTCCATCTACCTCCCTCCTCCTCCTCCACCCCTCTAGTAACCACTACTCTATAGTCCTCTGGTAACCACTAGTCCATTGTCCATGCCCATGAGTCTCTATTTGTCCTGCTCATTTGTTGCTCTTAGGTTTATATCCCACATATAAGTGATATCGTGTGATTTTCAACTTTTTCTGCCTAGCTTATTTCGCTTAGCATGATTATCTCAAGTTCCATCCATTTTGTCGCAAATGGCAGTATTTCATCTCTTCTTATGGTTGAGTAATATTCCATTGTATATATGTACCACAGCTTCTTTAACCAATCATCTATCGTAGGACACTTCAGTTGCTTCCATGTCCTGGCCACTGTGAATAATGCTGCTATAAACATTGGTGTGTAAATATCTTTATAAATATGAGTTTTCAGGTCTTTGGGGTAAATACCCAGTAGAGGGATTGCTGGATCATATGGTAGATCAGTTCTTAGTTTTTTGAGTCCCACTAGCAGTGTATGAGGATTCCTATTTCTCCACATTCTCTCCCACATTTGTTATTGCTTGTCCTGTTGATTATAGCCATTCTAACAGGTGTGAGATGGTATCTCATTGTGGTTTTGATTTGCATTTCCCTAACAACTAGCAATGTGAGCATCTTTTCATGTGTTTGTTGGCCATTTGTATGTCCTCTGGGGAGAAGTGTCTGTTCAGGTCGTCTGTTGGGGCTCGCTTTTGTAATGAATGTGGCTTGACTTGAAAGTTTCTTAAAATTAACTGGAATTTTGGAAGTTAAGGAGTAAGCCACTGGTTGTATCTAGCAACTGCGAGGTCCCCTTTACGTGAACGCTCTTCTGAACACACGGGTAAGGTGATGACAGGCTAAGCACAATTAAAATGTTTTAATAGGGAAAAACGGATGTAAACGGCAGAATCTTAAATGCATCAATTTTCAACATTGTGAAATTAATTGACTCCCCAATATATCCCGCTTCTGTGGCAATTGGAATTCTGGTGAGCTTCTAGTTTTTCTGTTACCTTTAGCCAACAATTCTGGGTTCAATGGTGAATAAAGACCTCTTCGTTTAATTAGAGCTGAATCGTGTTTCAAGAAGTTAGCACAATTAAAATTATATTTCCAGTTTATGTGAAATATAAAAAGGTGAGATAAGCAGATGTTTTACAGAACCTGCTCTATACCTTGCAGTGGCATAGAGTGTCCAGAGAGAAGGAGTAAGACATGGTCCCTGCCCTCAGGCAGCTCGAGATCTGCAGTTGGAGGTAGCCATGGAAACAGTGAAATCAACTCTAAGTGATAAATGGTGATAGTCCAATGTGCTGTCAGAGCTCAGAGGAGAACGTGATTTCCTCTACCAGGTGGATCCGGAAGCACTCTCCAGAGAAGGTGACATTTGAGGTGGGCCTTGAAGGAGGCCAGGAAGAAAAGTGGATGATGCCAGTCACAGGAGGCCAGTTAGGAGAATGTCACCATGGTCCAGGGAGATCCGAGGAGATCTGAACCAGACACTGACCCTGAGAACAGTTAGGAGAAGCATTTTACCTCTCCTGCGGTGGCTAATGGGGTGTGAGCACGTGAAAGAGAGGGATAATCCAGAAAGAGAGAGGGGTGATAGATCACATATGGCTAGAACTCCGCGGGAGGGAGAGATGGAGAAACAGAAAGGGAGGATAACGGAAGTAGCTGCTGGTTTCCCAGGAGCGCATAATTTTATGTATTTTAGAAGTAGAATTTATGACCATCAATTAAACACATAAGCAAATAATCTAACATGGCCATTCAAGCCCTTCGCTGGTAAACCGTTCTTTGAGAGACGGGATAAGGTCTGACCTGTGCCGTTGTTGGAGTACCTGAGAACGAGCCGGTTGTCAGCTCCAGGAGTGAAGGAAGACAAGCCTCTTGTGTTCCCCTCCTAAAGATCTCTAGATTCCGTCATTCTCTCCACCTTTACTGACAGCACCTTGTCCAGGCCACCATCATCTCCAGTTTGAATAGTGCTAGGAATCTCATAACTTATTTTCTCCTCACTTACTTACTCTTTTCTCCATCCATTCTATTCTCCTCGCAGTAGCCTGAGTGATCTTTTCTAAACACAGCTCTAACTGGGTTAAGTTCCTGCTTAAAACAACTTTGGTGGCTTTTCACTTCCACATCGGCTAAAAAGAAAATCATTTGAAATGCCTGACGAAGTTTTATGTGATCTAGGCTAGTCTAGAACAGCAGTTCTCAAAGTGAGGTCCTCGGAACCTCCAGGGTTCTCCAAGATCTTTTCAGGATACTTGAAGAGTCAAAACTATTGTTGTCGTAATAATACTAAGACACTGTTTGCCTTTTCATTGTGTTGACTTTCGCACTGATGGAATAAAAGCAGCGGTGAGTACAACTGCTGGCTCCTTGGCCCTCCTTCAAGACAGTGGCAGCAAACAGTACGAGTCGCTGGGTTGTTCACTGCCAGTTTAAAACAAACAAAAAAACAGGTTCACCTTGTAGAAACAGTACAAATTATTAATTTGTTAAATCTCAGCCTTTGAATACACTTCTTTTTAATATTCTGCGTGAAAAAATGGCAAGTAAGCTAACGCACTTCTGAAGCACGATGCTCATCTCACGAAATGTTCTTGTGGGATTGTTTGGGTCGTCAGGGGCACTGGTCCCTTTTGTCATAGAATTATTGGAAGTTTTTTTCATCGAAAATGATCTAGTTATTCAGATGTGGACATTTGGCAGACATTTTCTTGAAACTGAAAAAAAAAATAAGCTTTTTTATTTTAAGGAAAACAACCAATAGAATTTGCCACCAATGATAAAGTTAGAATTTTTAAGCAAAAAATTAAAATTTTAGAAAATTTTGCCAGCCACCATGAGCTTAACAGCTCTGCAACATTTAAAGATTTTTCCGATGAGAT
The DNA here is from genome assembly GCA_028627145.1 of Eidolon dupreanum. Lineage (NCBI taxonomy): Eukaryota > Metazoa > Chordata > Mammalia > Chiroptera > Pteropodidae > Eidolon > Eidolon dupreanum. The sequence continues at coordinate 153,506,201 of CM053509.1, read as the reverse complement.
CAGTGGTGATATTAATGAATGTAATCTTCTGGTATTGTATAACGAATAGCAGGACATTTGGAAGCTCTGCACAAACCAATACTTTCCAAATGTCCTGTAAATGATGTCGTAATACTCTGCACTGGTAAAAGATTCATTCAGAGTGCAAGAGAGACTGATCGATTTTCCTAACAGAGTGCGACAGTTTATTATCATGGTTTCAGCTTCCACATTGGGACTGGCCTTTAAGGAAATGCCATTTGACAGGATTCGGCGTGTGTCAGACTTTCTTCATATACTTCAACCCCAAACATATCACAGCAGATCGAATGTAGAAACAGATACAAGAATCCAGCTATCTTTTATCAAGCCAGACATTAAAGAGATTTGCAAAAATATAAAACAGTGCTACTCTCTTCACTGCTTTATTTGTTGCTACTTTGGGGAAAACATCATAAAAAGTGTTATTTACATTAACATATAATGAATTTACTAGTTATTTTTGAATGAATTTTTTTAATTGTCCATTTTAATTTCAGTTATGCTAAATCGGCAGATTGTAAGAGTCTACTGAGACCAAAGTGTTTGAGAACCACTGACCCAGACCTCCATCTAGAGATCCACATCTCTAGCCTCATCTTACGTCATTCCTAATAGTCCCTGAACTCCCCCCAAAACTGCCTTCTTTCCATTACTCCATCAATTTGTGGATGAAAAGGGGGCCACATACTAAACCTGACAAGCTCAGAGGAGGCCTGCATGGCAGGCCTTAAAACTTAGAAACCACGAGTTACTTCACAGGATGGTCTGAACACAAAAATTCCTAACTAGACGCGGGTCATGGCGGGTGGTCACGTCCTGGGCATGTAGCTTCCTTGACAGAGGTCAATCCTTACCTTAAGTGAGGCTGTCTATTATCTTTTTGCATCTAAGATAACATACCTTTGAACTATCAGAGTGATCTTCTCTTCCAGACCCCTTAAGGCATAACCATGGGCACTAGAGCATAGAGACCACAGAACCCCTCACTGTTATCTTGTTCCCGAATCCCATCTCTATATACTGTAAATGTTAATTATTAACTGTCCTGAACCCACCAATGTAAAAGAAGTATGTGTCTCTCCTTCTTACTTTTTATCCAATCCCAGAGATTCCCCCTTTGCTTTCTCCCTCCCCCTTAACCTACCACCCTCGGATTTCACGTAACCTTCCTTATGTCTCCTCCTTTTATTCTAATGTATAAAATAAGCTGCAAACCAGCCATTCTCCGGAGCATTTTCTCAGTCTGTTAAGATTTTACTTCCCGACGATTGTCATCAGTTTGGCCCAAATAAACTCATAAAAATTCTCTACATGTTTGGACATTTCTTACATCAACAAGTCCCTCCAGCCTGTCTCCGTTCTGCTTCAGGGCCTTTGCTCATGCATTTTCTTCTGCCTAAAACACACTTATTCTCCATGCTCCAATGTTCTCTTGCGAACCTCTACTCACTGTTACCATCGCAGCTCAGGAAAGCCTTCTCTGGTATCCACCACATCTATCCTCATTCCCTCCCTTCCACAGGCTCTATGTTAAAATACACGTGTTCTGCCACTCTGCCTTCAGATTTAAACTCTTGTTATGTCCCTCCTTTATCATTTCCCCTTTGTGCCTATTTTACAAGTACCACCTCCTCCGCTGTCTGTTGTATTATATTAATCACCACCTGTCTGATACAAGAGAGAGGAAAAATTAACTGACATTTTCAATGCTAAGGGAACCAGTTGATCAATCTTTTCTCTGAGATTTCATACATTTTTAAGAGGGTACTTACATACCTCTTTACAGGCTCCGGTGCAATTTACTCTTTTTTTTTTTTTTCCAGCTCAGGAAGAAAAGCATCTGCACTTTGTCATTAATGAGGCTGATTTTCTATTTCTTATAGTTGGAATTCCCTGCAGTGTATGCTGACTTTTCTTCTCTGTCAAATTGCTTATTTTAATGGTATATCATCTTTTCTCTGAGCCCCAGCCCCTTGAAGTGTAAAAACTCAGACCTCGCCTATCCTCAGGATCAGTGGGAATTAGCCTTATTATTCAATTTCCCTTTGCAAAAAAAAAAAATTGGGTTATCTAGATCTATCAGCCTGCCATACTACTATAAAAGGTTTGACAAAATTTTCTCTTTGAACTGCCGGAGGAAGCCTTTGTAATAGCGTAGGCTATTTGTGCTGCGGCTGAGAAGGTCTGGGAGTGAGGCGTCTCCTGGCCGCTGTGATCCTGGGCAGGCCTCTTTTCCCCCATTTGTGAAACGAGGGGCTGGGTGTTCACAAAAGCCCAGCCTGCTCTGAGGCCCTGATCCACGTGCCTCTCGAGAGCCGGCTCTGTGCCTAGGCCGTGCTTGTTACCAAGCAGGGCTGCAGCTGCGGGAAAGACAGGCCTGTTTCCAGGGAAGAGGACAGTGCCCTCGGAAACCAAATGTTAGACCTATGAAAACATCAGGGGCGATACGGAATGGTATTCATTTCCTAATATAGACATAGACGCACGTGTGTCTCTATGTTTATTTGGATACACACGCATGTGTGTGTACGTATGTACATACGTATGTATAGGATGCTCACTTTGTGCCAAGCCCCTGGAGACAGCTGAGGACTGTGTATGAACGTCAGCTCTCAGGAACTCGTGGGCTCGTCACGGAGACCGTAGAATATACAGCCCCCTAGATGCCAGAGCGCCACAGGCAGGACACGTGATGTAAGGAAGGTCAAGCAGGAGGCCCTCGGAGCGTGCTGACGTCATGGAGAAAAGCCGTAAGGGAGGATGGCGAGAGAGGAGCCAGGGCTGGCACCAAAATCTCTTTGCTGAGTGTACAGTGGGACCCGGGACACCCTCTGGAAAACGGGGGGAGGCGGCCGGTCGGATGGGACAGCGTTCTCTGGAAGTATCTCTGTAGTGTTTCGAAGCCTATTTCCAACATTCACCGCACTGTTTATATAGTCCATGGGCATTTTAGTTCTCTCTGAAATGGGGGATTGAATAGTGTAAAGGCTGGAAAGATAAGGGTGAGGTGGTGTGAGGACAAAACTTGAGGACATACTATTCCCCCTCGCACAAGAAGTCTGGTAATATAACAGCTAATTTTAACCTTTTAGCCACTTAGCTTCCCCCCACCTTCTATGTGGGAGAGGGTGGCATGCCTGCAAAGGGCTCTGAGGGTGTCAGGTGGCTCATCGCCATTAGCACGTGCTCTCTGCCCCTGGCGCATTAGATCATTACCGCATGCTCTCAGCGTTTGACAAATGGGACAGCTGCCGCTCAGGCAATTTCCTGCTGAATGGCTGAGCCAGGTGGAGTGGGCAGATAGCTGGCCTCACCGAACAGGGAAAGCTAATACTAATCATTAGGTCTTTGAACCTTGCCATGTTACCAATTAATGGTAGAATCAGATGAAACAAGTAATTAGATGGGTTCCAACCCACTGGCTGTGCTTTCCTGCTTGAGTGCCTCCCAGCCCCTTACTGTGTAAAGCGGAGCACAAATTCAATTAGTAGGAAGAGGGCAGTGCGGGATTATAAAACCTATAACCAGTGACTGCTGTCTACCGACAGCGCAAAATGAGCACTTACTATGCGCCTGAAAACATTTACCCACAAAACTGCCCTATGAGGTGTGGATACTATCTCAGCTCCATCTCAGAGGTGCAGAGGTCAAAGCGCAGACAGGTGTGGTGACCACCAGCACCACCTGACTGTGAGTGGCAGATCTGGGATTCAAACCCAGGTCCTCTGACGCCACAGTCCAAGCCCTAAGCAGGTCCCTACTGTCCACTCTGCACTAGACAACATGCTGGCTGCCCACGTGCACACATCTCCTTCAACCCCCACGCCGCCCTGCGAGGTGTGTGTGTGTGCGCGCGCGTGTGTGTGAGCACATGTACGTGCGTGTACGTGTGCGTGTGGTGTGCATTCTGAATTCACCCATGAGGGACCTGAGGCGAGAGAGGTGACTTGCTTGCTGGAGTCCGCTCGGGGAGTCACGGGACCCAGGTGCCCTCTGCACTCCCTGGTGCTTCTGGGCCTTGTTCCCACTGGGGCCCTGAGGACTGAGGCATCTTGGCACCCCTGTAGCCTATAAGGCCCTTGCGAAAGCAGCACCTGGGAGCGTTAGGCTCTCTCCGGTCCTTCCGAGCCTTGGCCCAGGATTCTGCCGCTGCTGGCCAGCCGGCTGGCCCTGGCGCGTCTTTTCCTCTCCTGCGGCAGGTAATCTTCTAGGGCCAGCATTCTCTGGGGCTGACAGATAGGGGGTTGAGTTTAATTCATCACCAGCCGTAAACCTTATTATTGAATGGCATGTCTTACGATGTGGGCCGTGGTTTCAGTAATTGTGGAACTGAGACTTTGAACCAATTTGTATCCGTATTTCCCCCAAATTATCCTTTTTGTTTACTCTTGTAAGCCCTAGAACTACTTGAGAGAAAAAGCTCCTAGAAGCCGAGTGCCTTGGAGGACTCGGCACTTTTCTCTCTCACCTTGAGCCCAGTGACTGCGATGGCATGTTTTACCCCATGATGTGCCAATCACAGCAACGTGGTACACCTGGGGCTTTCATCCTGGTCCAGCTAGGAGCGTTGCTGCTCAGTTCTCTTTTGCCTTGAACTTATGACTGTGTGGTCAGAGTTAGTCTCCCTGGGCCTCAGTTTTCTTAGATGATAGAATTAGAGTGGGTCACCTTTAAGGACCTCTTCTAATGCTAGGATTCTGTAATTTTCTATTTATTGACCTCTCATTGCCTTTCATTCATTTGGGGAATGCAATATCCCCTGTCAGTGAATTCTTTTCAAATGGCAGGCACTTACTCCAGTAATCACCGAGGTTTAACAGTTTAGTCACTTAAAATTGGAAGTTTTTACGAAAGCTTACGTATATTTGTTTCCTTAACTACAGTAATATTAAACTTTTTTCTTGATGAGTTAGGTTCATCATCTTGAACATCAAACCATAAGACCTAATTGCCCCCAAAGAACTGTGGTCCACCCCCTTTTTCTACAAATGCCCAAAGAAACAAAGTGGGCTGGGGGCGGGGGAGGGTCACACAGCTTGAGAGGGGCAGAATGTGGGTCCTTAGACCCTGCCTCCTGCTTCCTGTCCAGCACATCTTCTGCTTACCTGCCGTGTTGGGATGAATCATTGCCCTAGAGACCTTGCTCAGCTCAGGACCCAGCACTGAATGAGCACTAACTCCTATTTGAGGAACAAATGAATGAACTCATATCCTCATGAATGGCTCTGCTTTGTAGCGCTGGTGTCTGATTTTAATGTTCTGTTCACCACCCCTCCCCAGCACATCTCTCACACATACTCCTTGGCCGGGAAAGTAGCTACAAATGCCCCTGGCTCTCCTAAAATAAAATGCATGAGTTTTATGGAAACGCTCTATAGTTCTGGGGCCTTTGGGGCTCGCTTTATGTTTGGAGGCTATGTTTTGATAGCTGAAATTGTCTAAAAGTGCATGTTCTACTTGAAATCACAGAGGTTGTTTCTGGTAGACTAAAGATTAATTTTTTTTTTGTCAAAATGAGAAGAAATGAGTCATTTTATACTAGTATGGAAAATGTATGTTGTATTTATACATAAAATTGAGTAAAATCTTTAATCTGTCATGACTATAAAGAAATAGCATCAAATTTTCTGGAAGTAGTAGCCTTTATCAGGGAGGGCCTGATGGAGAGGTGGTTCTGACACAGAATTCTTGGTCTTTCTAAATCACAGACACAGTGTGTCCCACACTCCTCCCCACCTCCTCTTCCCCGGTTCTCAGTCATCTGCTATCACTCTTTAAGACTGTGGTCCCTGAGCATGCCCACTGAAATCACCTGACTGCGTATTCAATAATATCAAAGTCTCTGGGCCTGAGGCTAGAGATACTCATTTAAACAAGCTCCTTGGGTGATTTCCTAAGCACCAAAGTCTGAGGGTTATTGGCCTCTACTGTAAGATCCAAACTCAATACCACAGAAAACATAAGATCTTCCCGGACCACGTCTGGTCACCTTGCCAACCGAATCTTCCACCACCTCCCACCTCCCAGTTATCCCAACTGCAGCACCAAATAAATGACGACTGAAGACCCAGTGCTACAGCTGCCCTTCCTTCCATTTGGAGCCCTCGCCTGACCCTTTCTTTGCCATCTAGCTTCTAGACTTCCACCAGTGTCCTGCTCAGGACGAACCACACCCCCCACCCCGAATTCTTCCCTGACTTCTCCTAACTTCAAAAAATGCCCATTGTCTGTGTTCTGGTAGTACTTACCATTTTATTTCAAAAATATGCGTCTATACCTTCTTTGCACCCATATACTATGAACTTCCTGGAAAAAAGGAAGGGGGCCTCAGATGTCTCTAGATTTCTTTACCTAGCAGTGTCTGGCACTTAGTAGGAACTCCATAATTGTTTTGTGTTGTTTTTGAGATTCACGGACCCAAAAAGCTGGATCGAGGAGTTCAGGGACAGGCAATATATAGAGGATCATGGTGCTGACATTTGTTGGACAAAAATAGTAACTACCCAGATTCCAGGGGAAAGTGTAAAGCTAGAGAGGGTGATGGCGCCCCTCCTCCCCCCAGGGGTAAACGCACAGAGCATGTGCTCTGCCTCAGACGTTGTTACTAAGAGCGTTGTAAATGCTATTTCAATTAATTTTTACAACAGTGCTGTAGGGTGAGGCACCATTATTTTCTCCATTTGGTGGGTGAGGAGACTGGGGCTCGGACACATGCGGTCATGCGCCTAAATATGGCTAAGTCCGTAGGATCCAATGCCACGTCTGTCTGATGCCGGACCTCTTGCTTCAGCCTGAGTGGAGGGAACGACCAAGGGGAGATGCGGTGGGTGACAGGGGAAGAGGAGGGTCGGTCTTTGCTGACAGAAGATTGGGCCTGAAAACCCCGCTCTGCCACTGACCAGCTCTGAGACGCCCCACTAGCTGCTCTTCCTCCCCAGCCTCTGACTCCCAGCCTGTGCCATGCTGTGATAAGGCTGGGGTTGGGGGGGGTGGGGGAGCCTCCTATCTGTGACATCCTTTGCCCAGTGCCGGGCACCTGGCCAACGCACAGTAGATGCTGGCCATTGTTCCCTCCACAGGGTTGGTTATTCTGAGAATGAAAGGAACTGATGAATATGAATAAAATCTTAGTAAACGGTATGGCACTGAACAAGAGAGGAGAGGAGTTATTTTCAGATTCTAAACAAAGTGTGGGCCAGGAGAGACCAGGGGGCCCGGCGGGGAGAGTATGGGGACAGCAGTGAGTTTGAAAGCGCCTGGCCCTCTAGGTCCCAGAGCTTTGTGTTGAGAATGGGACATGGGCAGCGCCAGGCCTGCCCAGGGCCAGCCTTGGCAGTGGGCTCCAGACCGGGGCTCCCTGAAGCAGAAGCTCTTCACATCTGAAAAATCGTGGCTACTTCCTGGCAGACGCAAGTAAAAGGGAACTTCAAAGTGTGCGTCAGGATGCCCTTATGGCTCTAAAGGCTTAAAAAAATACCCTCAAAGACCAAATAACCTCAGAGCCTTCGTGTGGGTAAACTGGTGTCTTTTTGAGAGGAACACAGAACCTGGAAGAGATTGATATGGCCGGATTTTCAGAGCTCCCTGTGGCACAAGAAAAGTGGGAAGAAATGAACGCTTTATCTTCTAAAGAGCGGCCTGTGTCTTTCATCCTGAGATTAGAGGCCCCGGGGTGCCGGGCTCTCTCCCCCTAATGGGGATGTTCTTTAACAAAGGGTGAGGTTGGAGGAGGGGCGTGAGGACTGCCATCCATTCATTCACTCCACAAACCTGCCGTAAGCAGACACTGTTCCAGGCTCTGGTCTAGGCTCTGAGCACAGAGATTCAAAAGGCCAGCCCTTGCCATTGCGGTGCCTGTGGCCTGGCCAGGAGGCAGCAGGGGAGCCCCAAGGCCAGGGGAGAAGAAGCCATGGGAACCGAGGGAGGAAACGTCTGGAGGGCCTCCCAAAAGGGAACTCATGAGTTTGAAGAATGAGCAGATGTTTATGAGAGGAGGAGAGAAGGGCTCTCAGGGGAGAAGGGTGGGGAAGGGGACGTGAGCAAAGGCTCAAGGTCAAGAACAGGTGGGGAGGGTGGGAGGGATGGGGGGTCGGGGCTGGAGACTGGCAAGGATGAGGGAGCCAGGCAGCGGGAAGCCTCACCCACCGGGCCAGAGGGCCTGGGCCTCTGAGCAGCCAGCAGGCACCGGAGTGACAGGGACTCACTTTCTCTGGGTTTTAAGTTTTTTGTTTTTTTTTCTTCTCTAAGCATCAGCCTTAGGGAAAAACCACACCACACATCCTCTGCTTGTCATGTTCTTTGGTACCTTGGTCATCACTTCAGAAATGTCATGGTAGAAGATTGGAACTGAAATTCTGCCGGTGATATTAGATATCTATAAAAAGAGCCTTTCAGAGGAGAAATGAAGAGCAAATTGCCTGAGTCTTGCTTCTCTCTTTCAGCTGAGCTCGTTTTCCTTGCTGCGACGAAAGCAAATCCTTACAAAAAGATGATATAGTTGGATTAAAACGGGTTGAAAAGAAACAAAATCAATATTTTGCCATTTGTTTTATTATATAGAGCCTCAAGCTTGCTTGCAGACATTTTGGTTAGCTTCCAGCCCCTTGTGACAAATGACTGTCTCAGGGACAGTTAGAATGTCTCTCACGAGCTGGAGGAAATCTCCAGAACGAATTGTAGATGATAAAAGTAGCTGGGCTTGAGGATTTTGCTCGGGTTAAAAAAAAAAAAAAAAAAAATCTTGTTATCCCCACAGGTATTTCTGCAGGAAATTGCCTGGGCCTGTTTTTTCTCTCTTCTTTCTGGAAGAGCCCAATTTCACGCTGACCCCTGCCTTTTCATCAGGGCTCTCCGCCAAGCTATTCTCTCCACCTGTCGTCTCCTGTTTCATTTTTAAATTTCTCGTCTTCATCCATGGAAACCTCACCTGCCCCTTCCCCCACGTCTTGCTCTGCCAAGTCTTTTTCATTGTCTCCTCAAAGGCTTCTTCTCAGCATCTTCTAACTCTAAATTCACGTTATGATTAAGACAAACGAACCAGCAAACAACAAGAATATAGTATAGAAAACTCAGGAAATGGGGAAATGCCAGGCTGGGGTTCTCGTCTCCTCTGTCTGCCCTGCACTGTAAATCAGCACCATTATGGAGCTGGGAAGGGAGAGAACCTTCTAGAGGTCAATACAGTGGCATCGCTATGGTGGTGAGCACCTTACTATGTGCCAGGTCCTGTTGAGTGCTGAGAGCGTGAGGGAGGCGAATGCTCACTCCAGTTGGGGATCTCTGGGAAGACTTTGTGGAAAGCCAATTACTACTTTAGTGTGAAAGCGAACACCACTAAAGAATCAGTTCTCTCCTCTGAGGACAAAGACTGGAGAGTCACTCGCCTGAGAGCTGAAGGGAAAGGTGAGGCTGGAAAGAAGGCTTGGCTGGAACCAGAAGGAACAGGATCAGAGCCCTGAGTAGCTTCTGTTGGCCGCGTAAGCAGGGGAGGCCACGTACTCTAAACACCTTGGGCTGTCCAGAGCATTAAAAGGTGAACACTCTCTTAAAGCGCCCAGAGCAATACCTGGCCCTGAGGATGTTTCCGTAGATGTTGGTGTCATCTGTTTCTAAAGGATATCCTTTGCAGGTTTTGAACAAACAACAGTAAAAAAAAAATTTTTCTTTTAATACAATGGTAAAAACAGAATTTTGAGAAAAATGAGGAAAAAAGCTAACCCCAACCTCTACCAACAAAGTGATGCTTCCCTAGACCCCGAGTACTCGCAGATGTGCCTTCAATGCTTTCTCCTAACATACAAGCGATTTGAATTCCGCTGGTTTTAAGCGACTGGACGGCGTAGATGTTCCCCTCCATTGCTCTGCAGTCCTCGCGATCATGCTCAGTGAACAGAGGATGTCCCAGGGTGCGCTGGTACTGCCGTTTACCCCATCGCTGGATGCTTATGCGGTGCTCAAGTTCATCTTTTAAATAAAAACCCAGCTCTGGCGTTCCTGAGTCAGAGGGAACGCTTGTCTTGAAAGATCTTGCTGCAAAGTGCCACTTCGCTTTCCTGAAGGCCTGTTACTGCTGTCTTGGCCACCAAGCGTTCGTTGGGTGCCATCTTTTTAAAACTAGTTGCTGATTTACGGTGCGTAAGGTGGTTTTTCAACGTGCGTGTCTTTGCTTGTTAGTGAGTATGAACACGTTTCCACACAGCCATTTCTGTTTATTGTTTATATTTTATTCTATGGGATTTGGAAATTTTCTGTCGATATGCCTTGTCCATTTAACCGTTGGAATTTGGAGATTACACACACACACACACGCACACACACACACCCTTTACCCTGAATCCTGAAACCCCTTATTTGGATGTGACCGGGCAGAGTGACCACAGTCCCCATTGATGAGCACACCCCCACAGCAGAGGGTAACGGGGCCCTGTCTGGGACACCAATTTCAGGGCCTGGTCTTCTCCCAGCCATTCTGAAGGTGACCATCCCTCCCCGTCACTATCACAGGTGCCGGCAGGGCCTGCCCGAGGCTGCCAGAGGGTTTCTGGTTTTTGAGTCTCTTCTCCCAGGAGAGAAAACCATCCATTCCGGGCTCAGTGAGTCTCAGACTCACGGTTAGCAAACGAGGCCTTTCTTCCGACTCTAGGGGAACTGGAAAGCCGCCGTGGGCTTCGCGTCCACTCTGGCCCAAGGTCAGCCTGCTCCCAAGGTGGTTTCCAGTCCAATGCAGCATTTCGCAAGCTTGAGGACTCCAGGGCCCCGGGAACACCTTCAGGACTCTAGTAAGAAATGCCACGTGGAAAATTCAACAGTGACACTTGAGGAGATGACTCGGCTTCGGAGCCACAGAGGACAAACATCGGTGCACACGAAGTCACGGAAATCAGGGACAACAACGTACTCGTATTAAATTTTTTAAGAAAAGGGTATCAATAAGGTGAAAACAGAGAAGGGTCAAATCCTTGTAGAAAACTCGGAGATCTAAGGGGAAACCCTGGTCTGCAGGAGATTCCCTAAGGGTTAGCAATACATTGCTCAGGATAGATACACAGTTGTTCCTGCTCAGCCGGTTCAGCCCAGCGGGGTGGGTTCCTGAACTGTCCTCTGGAACTAGGAGGTGAAGTTGAAGAACAAGAGCAGCGGCAGCTGACATTCAGAGTGCTGACTGTTTGCCAGGTAGCACACTAAGCTCCTTAAAGATGTTATCTCATAACCCTGGAAACACAGTCTGTGCCTGTCAGGCTTCCCAGGTTCCTCTTTGGGCTCAGAGGTGGCTCCCCAGGGCAGACCATCAGCCCCTCACACACTTCTCACTCCTTCTTTCTCCTGATGGAGGAGGTGGCCATGAACATCTAAAGTTTAGGATTATTTCTCTATACCTGGCCCCAGGATTCACAGCAGGACTCTCTGCCCTTCTCGGCCATCTGCTTTGTTTCCACTCTCTATCCCTAACAATCCCATGCTCCCTCTTTGTCTAACCATTCTCAATTGGAGTGCCTCCTAATTGCGATTACGCTGAAATTCTCAAGGTGCTGAAAATGTACGAAGAAATAAATCAGCAGGTGTGAGAATTTCTCCTAAGGGGGACTCAGCCCTAGGGAAGGATTACTGAGGTTTAATTTACACAACAGATGTGCTTCTAAAAGGGTGTGTAAATCAGTCCAGGGGTAATTGAAAGGCACTAAGAAAAAATTGTTGCTTAGAGGAATCCTGTGGTGAGCTCTTTTGTAAAACAAATCTCACTGATCCTTAGAGGTCCAGCTCTGATGTCACCTCTTCCTTGAAGCTCTCTCTGATCACCTGCCCTCCCCTGCCTGGATTTCATTCCTCCTTTATCTGAGTGCCCTTAGGACATTGGTCGTGCCTCTGCCTAGCTCAGGATCCAAACTGCCTTGTAATATAAATAGATCTTGGCATGAAAAAGGTGTGAAATGAATGTTTGCTGAGTGAAGAAAGAAGAAAGCAGTGAATTAGACTTGGCTCCCTGTAGGAAAGATGTATATCTGATTTAACTCTTTTGTTGCATACCGCCAGCGAGGGTCTTCCCCTAGGATGTCCCTCTTCCATTGGCCAGGACAGATTTGGATGAGTAAACAGCTGAAAACAAATTAGCTTCTCTTAATTTATCCTTCATGTAAACTTTCCTGTTAATAACGAAGAGATCATTCATTTTAAGATTATTCGAAATTCATTGGCAGAAGCCAAAGTAATTCAGATGCATAAGGATGCCTTTCAGGCTGTTCACACATTAACAGAACGTCCTTTTCCTCCTTACCTTCCCCAGGCAAAGAGGTCTTTGGCCCTGTAGTGGGTAAGGGTGCCCCTCCCTCTTACTATGGGGCTATTTACATTCGTATCATTCATGGGACTGAAATGACCATGGCCATATTTGGTGGCATGAACTTGGGAGCTACAATTTTAGCTGCTAGTCTTTGTGTTAGAGCAGACACACAACAGTTTCCAGAGGGAAATCCTGACCTTGGCCCACTCCTGTCGAGAAGGGTGGCCTTGTTAGGTACTCCAATTTAAGGAATTTAAGGATTTCAGCACTACCTTTGGCTTAACTGATGACCAGAGAAAATAGCTTGGGTCTAAATTTGCAAGATAGGCTATCTACTTCCCAACGATATGCTGCCTGCTGCCGAGTGATGTCCACAGTAGCTTACTTACTGGAAGGATATGGGATCCATGTGGTCTAGATTGTTGGATTGAGCCAAACCGTTAAAGACCTTTGCTCTTATAGACATTGTTCCAGCTGCCTTTCCTGACTCCGCTTTGGTACTTGCTCTGTGGTAGGTGACATTATAAGAGTCATCGATTTTAAATTTACATTGTGTATATAAAGAACTTAAAACAATGCTTGGTACATAGTGAAACAGTATTAAAGTGTCGGCTGTCATTTCTTTTACCATGGACATCACACCGTTATGTTAGGACGCTGTTGAGGACATCCTGTGCTACACCACACGCTACCTCACCGCAGGCGAGATTTTTCTCTGGCTTCAGTTCCAGGAAAAGCTGGGCTTCTCCTTGAGCAACTGGTATGTCTTCTGTGTGGGAACAGCTTGTTGTCAAAGTGAATCTTTCAGCTTTTGTTTCCCTCTTTCCTTTGGTTATCAGGAAGCTTGGAGCCAAATGTGTGACCACCCCACCCCCACCATCAGTAGTACCGACCATTGGAGCTTGTGCCTCTTCCTGTTTAGTTCATCCTTAACCTTATGTTTTTATCCTTACCTGTGCTCTTCTATTACCCCTATTTACATATGGATCCATTTTAAAGCATCTATTTATGTATCTATGTATCTATCTATTTATCTATCATCTATCTATCTCTGTAAGCCACTTAATACCCTTTTTTAAAAAGAATATATGTATTTCTTTTTTAAAAAATCAATATTTTACGATATTTCAAAGGATAAAGCAACCTAAGTGTCCATCAACTAATGAATGGATTACCAAAATGTGGTATATTTATACAATGGGATATTATTCCACCTTAAAAAGGAAGGAAATTCTGACACATGCTACAACACGGATGATCCTTGAGGACATTATGCTAAGTGCAATAAGCCAGTCACAAAAGGGCAAATACTGTATGATTTCACTCGGATGAGGTACTTAGTTTAGAGTAGTCAGATTAATAGAGACAGAAAGTAGAATGGTGGTTGCCAGGGGCTGGAGGAGAGGAGAATAGGGAGTTATTGTTTAATAGGTATAGAGTTTCAGATTTGCAGTCGGAAAACCATTATGGGGGTAGATGGTAGTGATGACCGCAAAACAATGTAACTATTTAATGCCACTGAACTATATACTTAACAATGGTTAGAATGACAAATGATTATTAAAAAAACAACATTTTAAAGTACTTCGAAGACATGAAAGTCTTAAAGTTATAGTGCCACCTTTAAAGTTGTCTAATATTGATTTTATTAAAAAGCACCAAAATGGATCCTTTTAAATTTATAGTTAATTAAACTCACCCCCATTTTCTCCATCATTTAATCTAACCTCCAGTCTTTGTAAACTATTCTAGTTAAATTGGCATTTACTTTTTTATTGACAAATGTCATTCACAGAGAAAAGTACATAATTTATACTGCATTGTATACTGCTCAGTGCATTATAAACTGAACACACTGGGGGTAACGAAATCCAGGACAAGAAACGGAACAAAACCAGACCTGAGCTGTCCCCTCCAGATCCCCTCCCAACCACCTCCCACTGCCTCCTCCCCTCCAGGTAACCACTGTCCTGATCTCTAACGCCGTATGTTCCTATGCCTGTTTTTGAACTTTACATGTAAATGCAATTGGACAGTACAGATTCTTTGGGATCTGGTTTCTCTCACTCATCATTATGTCGGTGATAGTCGTCTGTATGGTTGGATATAGTGGGAATTCACTCATTTTCATTGTTGTATGGAATTATATTTTATAAATGTGCTGCGATTTCTTTCTACATTCTATAACTGATGGGTTGTTTTCCGTGTTTGGCTATTATTTCATGCCTGTTTGTGGCACAAGATGGGTAATAGAAGAAATTAAATGCATGCATGCATGCATGCATGAATGAATGCATTTTTAAAATTGTCACAGATAATGCCTCTTCATTCCCAGTGGCTTGGCCATAGATTCTCTAGGGCTAGGTCCCTCCCCCATCTGAGCTTCTTGGAGAGCCCCTATATTGTCCTTAAATGCCATCTGTCCTAGACCTAGCTTGGGCAGCAACATTAATTCATTCATTCAAAAAATAAGTATTAAACATCTACTATGTGCATGCATTGCTTTGGAACCTGGAGAGACAAACAGACATGAAAACAGATGGCAGTTGCTACCCTCACGGAGCATATGTTCTAATGGCTTAGAATGCCCCTACTCTCACTGTAATACTTCCCATCACTCTGTGACCTCTGGCCAGTGCTCCACCCTGCCTTGGCCCCTCTCTGTTAGGGCTCACGGAATCTGGACTTGCACGTTCAGCTCTCAGCCACGGATGTGAGCAGTGCCCCTCCGCCACCCTGCCGCAGGCCCAGACTGCTGCTCTCTAGCTACCCGCCCCACACGTTCCAGGCACCTCAGCTCCCCCAGTGCTGAGCTCTGCTTCAGTGGCTCAGAGAGTTACTGCTGCTCTCCACATCCCTGGCCTGTGGTCTGTAAAGGGCCCGGAAGCTGAAAACTGGGTACCTGGGGCTTATCTCATGTTTCCCTTTGTTCAGGGATTACAGGCCTGCATTGCCTGTTGTCCAGCGCTCAAAAACACTCTCCTCAAAAAATTTGTCTAGTTTTACGATTGTGTAGGGTAAGAGTATAAGTCTGCTGTCACTCTGTCATAGCCCAAAGTGGAAGTATGTCCTTGTCTTTTTAATGGCCCCAGATAACAGGCAGAACTTAATTCTAGTATCTTTTTTCAGTGCAATTTATTTCCTATAGAGCAATGAGAAATTTAAGACTTCGAGATCATATTCATTCTCGCCCCCAACGCATGCTCACTTCGCCAGGCGCTGTACACTGCCACTTTTTCTTTCTTTTTTGATTGTTGTAAAATATACAGAACATAAAATTTACCATTTTAGCAAAGTATACAATTCAATGTTATTAAATAATTCACAGTGTGGTACAACCATCAATTCTAGTAGATTTGAAGTCAAAACTGACTTTCAGCACACAACAGAAAGTATTTGGTGAATATATGATTTAATCCTGTCACTGGAAAGAATACTTTTTAATTTGTTGGAATGCGTTTGGTTACGGGTAACTAAAAACCAGCTTAATTTGGCATAATTCATTCAGGGAAATGAATTATCTTCCATAAAAAGATGTCGAAAGCAGAAGTAGCTCCGCGGTTTTCCAGTGCAGTGGCTCGATGACACCATCGAGCATCCAGGCTCTTGCCACCCTTCGCCCTCCATCCTCGGTGCAGTGGCTTTGTCCTCAGATCTGTTCCCCTTGTCACGAGATGGACAGCAGTTTCAGGTGTCACATCCAAGAGCAGCAGCATCTCGAGACAGGAAAGGGGGCCACTCCTACTCATGTGTCTTTAAAGAGTGGAGAAAACGTTTTCAGAAACCCCCTTATAGATTTTTTCCATCACATCGGTCAGAATTGGGGCTTGCTCCCAAACCTTAACCAGAACTGTCTGTCGTGGGAACGGGCCTACCACGATTGGCTTAGACCAATCAGGACTCATCCATGGCTGGGCCTCGGGTTGGGGTCAGCCTCCCCCGAAGCCCATGGCCTGAGGAAGAGCATGGATACCTAAACAGAATGTGAGTTCTGTCAGGGAAAGGGAAGGGAGGAAATGGATCTTGGATGGACCATCAATCATGTCTGCAACAGCTTCCCAACCCCAGAATAAATCTGCCTGGGTTCCAAGTAAGAGACATTTACCTGGTGAGGAATTAAGTTTGTATGAATGAAGTAATATGAATCTTAACCAGAGATCAAGTTTCCTAACAGTTTTTCCAACCATCTGACTGTCTCCAGCTACGAATCTAAGTCTGACGTGGTTAGCCATCCCCAGGGCTCACAGGAGCTCAGGATTCCTTCAGCCAGGATACCATTTCTTCCATTCTCTCTTCTGGCCTTTTTAAAGGTGCAGCTCAGGAAGCCCCTCCTCTGAAATCCTTCCCTGAATCCCAGATTCAAATGATTTTTCCCTTTTTCTGTATTCTTTTCCATTCCGCTTTGTGTAACTACTATATATCCAGGCCTTCCCATCCCACCTCTATTCTTCGTCTAAAAGTTATAAAAGTAATAATACATCTTTCTTATAAATAATTCAAATACTATGTAAAGTATATAAATTGAAAGGCAAATCTTCTCATTTAGCCTTTCCCTCAATCCTAGCCCCACTTTCCAGTGATAACCTTTATAAACAATTTGCTTTGATCCTTCTAAGCTCCTTTAAGTGATATTTTAACCTCCAGGGAGAGGTAAATTTGTTTTGTTATTGTAAGTTTTATAAAAATGGAATCATGCTATGTACTCTACTATGGGTGTGTCATTCTATGGCTTGCTCTTTTTACTTATCAGAGTAGTGAGGATATCTTCCCGTATCGGTAAGTCCAGATGTAAACATTATTGTTTCTATAGCCTGAGAGTTATTCCCGTTTGAGGCCTCACCATAATTTTTATCACCCCCGATGATGGGAATTTAAGTTATTTCTACTTTTTCACATTTCAAACAGTGCTGCCAGGACCCACCCTTAAGTGTATGTGTGTGTGTCTTTGTCTACACATACCAATATTTACACAGGATAGATTCCTAGAAATAAAATTACAGGGTCAAAGAATAGGTGATTTTTAATTTTGATAGGTTCTGCCAAATTTTATGAGGGTGTTTTGGGGCCAGCTGCTGCTGGTATAAGATAAGCAATTTCCAGACTTTCAGACTTTATAAACCAATAAAATTTAAAAATAAGTTGCAATGATAACATAAAGAAAGTAGCCAACATTTTATTTTTCCATGTAAGGACATTGAAAAAAAAA
>CM053509.1:153451490-153488197 GCA_028627145.1 Eidolon dupreanum | reverse complement strand
GATATATGGTCAGAGAAAGACCTCCCAAACAGAAGGGCTGGCTTATGCAAAGGCAGAGAGGCAGGTAGAGGCATTTCCGATCTGGAGGATCATAAACAGTGTGGTATTGCTGGACAGGGGGGAGGGGCAAGGAGGGAGAATCATAATGTTAAGTACATCCTCTGAGGACCTGGATTTGAAGTATTGCAGATGATTCTTCAGCTTGGCCATGGAGGCCACGTGGTGCCAGCCAGCCAGCCCAGCAAGGTGCTTAAGATGGTCAGACCAGAAGGTGTCTCTTCCAAAAGGAAAGCCCACTGTTGACTTTGACAGAGTTGCAGGTTTGAGAGGAAGCAGGTGGTGGAATGGAAGATGCGCTGGATGCGGAGGTCCAGGTGGCCGGACCTAGTCCCTGCTTTATCCACCTGCCGGTGACCTCAGGTGAGCTCCCTGGGAGCTGGAGCATCATCTCTTATTCGGCTCCGAGTCCCCGGTCAGAGCCTGCCACATAGTCGAAGCTTGTAAATGTTTGTTGAGTGAATGCTCAGATGCTCCACTGACCGGCTTTATCCCGCCCGCCTCCTTCACTGTGCTGCTCTGAGGACCAGGGATGTAATGGGGGTGAACACCTTTGGCGAAGTCTCAGGGTTTATTCAAATATAGGTGTCTGGTCATCATCATTATTGTTAAAAACAGCTGCATACCAATTGGAATCTAAACCAGTGTTGAAAAACCAGCTTTCCCACCCATTAAAAAAATCTCTGTGTGACAACCACTGGCTCTCTCATTTAACAAAACCCAGCCTATGCCCTTTAAAAAAACAAAGAAATGCAAACCACATAGCTATATTTCATGACATGCCTTTTTAGCATTGCGAAGTTGACTTGTTAGTCAAAACAATAATTATATTTGAAACTATCAAAGACATCCAGTTTCTTTCCTATGTAATCTAAAAAAATGCTAATTTACAGGTGAAAAAAATTGAAATTGTACCTACAAAGCAAGCATTAGCTCAAAAAAAAAAAAAATGTTTTCCCAAACATTTTCAACTGCCTTGACAGCTCAAAACATCAGTTTCTCCCCAAATCACACCCCTTTGTTTTAATGATAAAGGTGTTCTAAAGAAAGCCGCTGCCTACAGAGCTAGAATCGGTGTTTGGTTCGAAGCTGTCATGATGCAGCCCTGTTTTCCAAACTGTTATCCTCAGCTGATGAGGAAACTGTGAAGAAACTGGCACGGGGATGATTACTGAAGTGGCAGAGTGTGAAATAACTAGCATGAGGAATCACGTCGGAAATCAAGCCACGCTTCTTATTCCCTGCAGATAAGTGACATGCTTTGACCCAGGTGATGGCTGAATGATGTCAGATGTGCCTCACGAGAGTGTGTCAGAGTCTGAGACGTACCGAGGTCACGTGCGGAAACCGAATACATTTTGTTTTCCCCAGGAGACCCATCGCTGGGGCTTTGCAAACTAGCGTTCGGGGCCTGCGGAGTGTGGGCCGCGTTCCGGTTCCGGCTCTGCAGCTGCACGCTGCAACGCACGGACAGACCAGGTGTCTCCTCCCGGGCCTCGGGTTCCTTGCCGGTGTGTGTTGGCATAATCATTTCTGCTCCGCTTAGTTCGAGTATTGCTTCGAGGGTCCAATGAGAGAATGGTGGGAATTGGAGTGCCGAGCCCCGGGAAGAGTGTCATTGGCAGTCCTGACCCCAGGGCCTGCCATGCCCCTTTCCGGCTTCTCCACTGCCCCCAGAATGTCGCTGTCATTTGGAACCACCTCAGAGTGTACTTTTGCAGAGCATCCCAGGGCTTTTCCTAACCCACTCCTGCCAAGGGATGACCCAGGGGACAGGGTTCACTCTGGCTCTGCTCCCCTTATGGGTGGCCCTGGGTAAGTCTGTTCCACACACTGGGCCTTATTTTCTTAGACCTAAAGGGAGGGTTTGGCCTAGGTGATTCCTGAAGTCCCTTCCAACGGGAACTGAAAGTCCAGAGCGCTTCCGGTTTGGCTGAAGCTGGCCTGGTCAATACGGGAAACCAAGGCTGTTGGAGGCTCTTGTGGGACCTGAGCTGTTGAATTCCTCTGCTTTCTAAACGGTCTTGTGTTTAACCCTCTAAGCACCACACACCGTCAGCGTAATTTGGAATCTTGGCTTCTTAAATGCCTTTCAGTGACTCCAACTTATTTAAAGGATAATTCTGCAAACCAGGTTTAGATTGTTCTGTGAGACGTTGGTGCCCCTGAAGAGTTTGAGGTCCTTGGGTCAGCTTTGGGGGAGTTTTTGTTACTTCCTCCTCTGTTTTCAGACTGGCAGCTGTCAGTCATGTACTGCAGATTGCATGGTAGTGGCATCCGTCTCACCCCTTCAAATTTGCTGGCTGTACTGGTCTGAAAATCAGATCCCCAAGTTTGTGAGATGTCTGGGTAAAGTAGGAGTATGCAGGCGCGAAGCCCTCCTTTCGCTTACAGACATAAACTTCGGGGCGTGGACTTTGCAATCTTGATTTTGGCCCCTCAGAGGGCTTCTCACGTGCCTCTAAGTTCTCAGCCGCGTTCAACTTAGACAGAGGAGGCAGTTGGATGCCTGAGTTCTGACAGGGGCGAGATTCCTCTCCTACTTGATGGTCTCGTGGCAAGTGCCTCTACCAGCCCTTACCCTTGACCTCCCCTTTCTCATTGCTCTTCCGCACACCTTGGGCTCCCTCCCATTGCTTGAGTCCAGAATCGTGCCCTTTCCTCCCACGCCATTTCTCTCTTCCTCCCCGCCACCTGCAGGCTCTACCCCTCTTCCACGTGTGCCAGCCCCAACATCGGAGTCACCTGAAAGGCTTTTTCTCCTTCCTCTTAAGTGGTCCACGGGCCCTACATCTGGGTGCTGGATGTTCATGTCTAACCTACAGCAACAGCACTCTTCTTCTTTCTCCCACTTCTCTTTCTTTCTTCTCTAGGAGGTAGGTGTGTATCATTCCTACCTCATAGACGAGAACACTGATGCTCAGGAAGGTGAAGTAACTTATCAAGGTCATAGGATTCAAAACCAGCCGAACAGAAATTTTATCCCTAGCTGTTTTTGCTCCCAAACTTCCCACCACTCCACGCTTTTTCTAAATGTATCTTTATCCTTAGGCCTTAGAGTGCTTTTCCCAATGATGTAGAACATATTTTAAAATATCCATTTAGTTAAAAGTAATACATTTTTCATGGCAACCGGTGAATGTGTGAGAATCGCTAGAAAATTTCGTAGTGAGACTGAGCGGATTTCAGTGGCCTTACCTGACTTTGGAAGGTGGCGCCCAAAGGGGCATGAGTGAGCAGGGGGTGTAGACATGGCAGGGGCTGGCTCGTGCTGATCACGAGAAAGAATCTGGAATGCTTCGCAGACAATGACCGTGAGGTGGTGGTCTCCAGTTAATGGGAGACCAGACGGTCTCCTGTCCTCTCCTGGGTTTGCCACACGTACTTTCCCTCACCCATGGATAACCTTCGAGTAGGATCGCTGAAACGTCTATCTGGTGTCGCTCTTGACCTCTGGGAAGGCAGAAAGGTCTTCTTACAGCAGCCCCCACTTACCCATTACACCAGATTCCCAGCAGGGCACAATCCACGTGCCTACCAGCAAATCGAAAATCAGCCTTCATGCGATTTGTGCATGCCTGTTATTCGTTTATCTCCATGCTCACAATTGGGACCCTCACTAGGTGTGCCTTTCGGGAGCTCCCAGACTGGTGGGCGACTTGAACAAATAACTCAGATCCGATGAAGACAACAGTAAGTGTTAAGTGAGGCACTGCCAATGAGCTATGTGAGGAAGGGTGACGAATTCTGCCTGGAGGGATCAGGGGAGGGTTCATGGAGAAGACAGATATTTAAAAAAATATATATTACATAAATGGATTCTGAGCAGCTGAGATCCTAAGTTCATATTCTACACAAACTCAAAAATAGAGTTCACTATTTCTACTTCTGGCTGTTTAGCTTGCTCGCTCAAGATGCAGATACCTAACTTTGAGAAGAAGATCTAAAAAATAATTAGAGATACAAACCAATTGTTATTGACTATTTCTTATTGTTAAGGAAAGTGGCTGTGGGTCACTTGAAAATATCGCTTAATCTCATTATTTCTAGTTTCACCTACTCCTATGCGAAATGTTTTTAAACCCATATTTATGTTGAAATTAATGAAAAAAATATGTCGCCCTATTTTATTGTGATCTCAGTAGTTGATTTCAGGGCAAACAAAAGATTATAGGTAAAAGAGCTTTGAATCGGTGACTAAGAATTTATAATGTCATAGACTCGAGCCAGATTATATACCAAGGGCCTTAAAAATGTTAGTGTCTGTTGACTCAGGAATTTCATTTCTGGGACTTTACACCAAAGATATAATCCAAAATTATTAATAATATTTCTTGTGTAAATATGTTCATCCAAGTAATGAAAAATCAGAAACAATCTAAATGTCCATTTATAAAGATATTTATAAATAATGTCGAAGATATGGCAAAATGCTTATAATAAAATGTTAAATGTAAAAGCAGGCTACACAATTATATATATACTATGATTTCAACTCCATGAAAAAATTATATTAATAGAAGAGGACTGGAAAGGAATTTTCTGAATCAACACTGTATTCACCTGGGTTCGTAGCCGAGGGTCCACGATGTCAGGAGGAGGATGGACGGCCAGCCACTAGTCTACATTGGCAGCCAAGCACTGGTGGCCTCACGGTCTCGTGAGCTCGGTTCATCCACAGCATGAAGGAGTGTGGAGGAGAATTACATCTCCTGCCCGCGTGGAGGAAGCCAGCAAGGACTGAGCAAAGGGGGTGCAGTCGAATGGGCAGGGATCCTGGTCCGGGCGACCTCCTGGTGGGCGGCTCGTGGAGAACCAAACAGGTATGAGGCAGGAGCCCTGTCGGGTGGAAGTGACCGGCTCCCTGAGCATGGCGTTGGTGGCCACCAGAGGATTCCCGGCATAGGCAGAAAGAGCAACACCGGGCTAAGGCGATGAGGTTCCACCTGCCGGGCCCGGCCCAGCTCAAGGCTTGGACAGGGCCGAGCAGGCTGGAAGAGGCCTCGGGCCTCTGGGACTCCAGCTGTGAGGGGCTGGCCGGCGAGGCTCCAGGCGAGAGCTATGCTAAAGGCGAGATCGTGGGTAAAAGTCAAGCAGTTGTAGATGCCCCTCTGATGATTATTATCAAACTGGAAATATTTTTAGTGGTTAGTATTTTCTCCAAAGAGACACGCTGTTTCCAAAGGGAGCTCTGTCATGAATGTGGGAATTCAAGCAATTTACGTTTCGTTTTTAGACTTAGTGTGTGAAGAGAAATTGGCCTATATATTTAACCCACGCTGTACGTGGTGTCCCTGAGCTGTGCTGGAAAAAGCCTCACACTCCCTAGCTGTAAAATGACAGGAATAAGTATCATTCCATTCAAAGTCGCCTCAGTATTTTCTTTAAATACTTTACATTTACTAATTCTTTCAGTTACATCATCGTATTTGTTCTTCATGACAGATTTATGAAGTGTAGACACAGCCAGCCCAGAAAGGTTGCTGACTGCCCTATGCCAGCCACTGCTTATACCTAGGGGTGTGTGTGTGTGTGTGTGTGTGTGTGTGTGCGTGTGTGTGTGTGTAAAATGGGTTTTAAAACATTTTACAAAAAAAAATGGTAATCTCATATTTTATTTACATGTGTATATTTATATTTATGTAAAATGTCACGTAGCCTTTCAACAACCTTGCAGGGGAGATATTTCCATGTTAAGGATGAGAAAACAGAGGATCAGTAGAGCTAAGTGACTTGCCCAAAGTCACACAGCGTCAAAGTGGCAGAGATGGGGTTTGAACCCAACTCAGATGTCTCTTCCTTTTCTCACGGGGTCTGCACAGTAATCCTCGTGGGTCCTCCAGGTCCCATCACTGAAGTTCAAGGCTCTGCAGATGTCCTTCCACATGCCTTTCTGTGCAACCATGAACATTTCTGTTCCCACATATGAGAAGTGTGAGTCACTCTCGTTGGCAATAATTAAAAAGAGAAGACTCAGGAGTTGGGGAGTGAGGAAAAGAAGAGGGAGAGGAGAAAAGCAGCACAGAGCAGGTTGGCCGCTAAAGCTGGGAGTGAGCTAAGGCAGCTGAGGGACGGCGGCTGGGGCTTCAGAACTGACTTCCCATGAGCGTGGACTGGAGAGGGGTTGCCTGGGTGAAGTGGGCTGACGGGCCGGGTTCCCTGGCCTGCAGAGGGGAAGTGGGGCTGAAGCCCTTGCCACTAGGAAGGGCAGGGGAGAACGTGGGAGGCACGTTAGGGGAGGCCTCTGTGTCTGAGCACCTGACTGACGCCGGGAGCAGCCGAGCATCTCACAGCCACAGCATCCGGTGACTGGTAGGAGCCAGAAGAAGGTAGGATTCAACAGCTGGTTATTCAGTTAGAGATAACCGAATCTTTAGGTGGTGGAACACACACACGCACAGACACGCATCCACACACACACACGCATTCACAGAGACACATACACACACACACACAACGTTTTCTGGAGCAAAGCAGAACATATTCCAGACGTTACGTTGAGGTTTCGAGGGAGAAGAGAATGTCTAGGGAGCAAAGTGTGGCAGCTTAGGGTTCCTAAATTTAAGATATGTAAGGTAAAGACAAGATACATTATTTAGACCCTGTCTTTATTGTTCTATTTCGATGAACACAGAACTTTCGTAAAGGGCTTTCATCAGTTCGCTCCTGGCCTTGGTCTCCCTAACTTTTCTTCGCAACCACGGATTCTCTCATCTGAAAGGAATCTGACCTTGAGTTTTTCGAACCAAAAAAGGTTTCTGCGTCTGCGGCTCAGCACTTCCCGCATTCATATGGACTCTTCCTTCAGGTGGCTCCCTGCGCCAGCTACGGGCCCCCGGCCAGACGAAAGCTCTGTGCCCAGGGCTTGACACACGCGAGGTGCCACGTGTTTATCTGCTTGGTGCCAACTTAAAGATGTTTGGTACCTACGGCTTTGTCAAACCGTTTGAGACAACGTGGGACTCAGAGTCTCACTGTGCCCTCCCCACGGGAGTCGGTGGTGTCCCGGCCCTTTCACGGCTTGGCCGGCTGTGCCAGAGGCGTCCCGGGCCATCCTGCAGCTGCTCTGTAGAAGTCACTTATATTTGCCTCGTGCAAAACAGCTCGGAAAAAAATAGTTCATCATACTGTCTGATGTCAGCTTTTCAGATATCCGTATGGACAGAAAACACACATTCTCTGCAGTTTCTGACAGGGCATCTTCATCGAAGCTTCACCTCCTGAAGCTTTCCGTAGTCAGGTACCAGCCAGCTGAGTCCACTCAGCTGGAATATTCTGCTTCTCCTATACCTGTAGCTCCATCTCCAGTAAGGTGTGGTCCAGCGGATGCGGACAGGGGAATGGGGTGGGGGAAGCAGAGGTGTAATGAAGACTATCCCCCTTGAGACTGTCTTTCTTAATGAATGGGAAACAGCCTGGCAGAGGCTGGGAAGACACGTTTCGACCACTTGACACGGGTCCCGGTCCATCCATTTATCTGCTGTGTGACTTTGGACAAATTATTTACACTCTCTGAGTTTCATCTGTAAAATGGAGATGATAATACCCAACTCATAGGATCATTGTGCATCTTAAAAGTAATTTTTTTTTGTGAAAGTGTTAAATTGCACATAACACACACACACACACACACACACACACGCACACACACACACACTCAGAGAAGGATAGAGAAGCAGACAGAATAAATCCTGGAAAGAAAACACCAATGTGTTACCAGTGGCTATAGATAGGTGATGAAACAAAGGATGAATTTTTTTCCTTTTTCTGCCTTTTGGTATCTTTAAATATTTTTTCCGCGTATGTATATTGACTTGATAATTAGAAAAATAGAAAATAAACTAAGCAGCATAAAATAGGGAAAAAGAAATAATACACTTTAAGTACCAAGCATACGTTGGCACTTGGTAAATGGTAGCTATTTTTACTAATTAGTCTTTATGCCTAATAATAATAATTAGGAGTAATGATTTCCTCTGGGACCAGAGGTTATGAATTAGTCTGTTGGTGGTGGCGGGTGACTCACAGCTCCCTTCCCAGTGAGAGGGAGTTCTGGGTTCCAGCTGGGGCCACCCCTCACTCACCTTGCTGCTCCTTCTGCCAGCACCCTGAGCTCCAGACCCCGCGTCGGCCACTGCTGCCTCCCCGCTCCCACAGTACAGCCCACAAATGGTGCTCCTGTGCCCATGCCAAAGGGGAGCGTGCCTGTGGGCAGGCAGAGGTATTCTCCATGGAGGGGCTTGTCAGAGGAGAGCGGCAGTGGCCATGGCAGGACATTGCCACCCTTCCGTTGGTGGCAGGCCATTCGTCTAGGGGGACAATAGGAGTGAGAGGGTCGAGAGTCGCATCTATTTCTTCTGTTTGGAGAGCAGAGAACTTGGTGCTGCTAGTTGGAAGACAGTGGAAATTTAAAACGTGTCCCTCTCTCTTCAGTCACTGCGATCGTGATGATAATGGTCAAGATTTAGTCCAAGAGTTTTAGACTAAACTATCAAACTCCTCAGGGTCCAATAGGTTCAAACAGAGTGAATTAAAATTCTGCACCAAGGAAAGAGAAAGTCAGATCCCTACCTAACTGTGAGACTGGGAACAAGTCGCTCAACCTCTCTGAACCTGTGTCCTCAGATGTAAAATGAGTTTGTCCCTGAAGTCCCGGAAGCTTTCGATTCCATGACATGCAGATTATAAATACAGCTGGTTCTGATCAGAAAGAGGACTTGGAGGTCTTCCCCGCTCAGTGGGCAAGCTGCCAAAATGTGATGGCTAAGGCGGGAAAGGACAGGATCCTGGCTGGAGCCAACCCTTATCAGTGTGGCTCCAGAGGTGACACAGGATGGCAAGACTTCAGCTGGTGGCATCTCCATCAGTAGACAGCAGGTTTTCCCCAAGTGCTCATGGTCCCTCTGTTGCATCTGAGTGCCGATACCGAGCAAGTGTGAAATGCCTGCCCTGCGCCAGGCACGGTGGCAGATGCTGCCCATGCTGCACGGTATCTCTAATCCTCGGGCACCCTGCAGGAGCAGCGTGGTCGCTGTTTCACACATGAAGCAGCTGAGACTCAAGAGGCTGGCTCGTCTTTTCCTGAGACGTTTTCTGCTCCTCTGCAGTGTGCTCGGTACATGGCACTGAGAATGGAAAGTGGGTGAGATGATTCTGCTCTCGTGGAGCAGGCAGTTGGGAAACAGCTACAGACAAGTAAACGGGCAATGATAGCACAGCGCGAAAGGCTTCGAAAGAGGTAAAAATAGGATATCATGGAGGATAGTTAAGGGGGCCATTGGTCCAAGAAGCGGAAGGGTAGGACGAGTTAGGAGGGTGATGTATGACATTCTGGGCAGAGGCATGTCGATGTGCAAAGGCCCAGGGCTGCTAAGCCACAGGAGGACTTACTTGGTGAACAGTGCAGTCCGGCTAACATTTGTATGGGAATGTGACGTGACATGGGGCTGGGGAGGGACACAGAGCCAGAGTATGAAAGGACTTAACCAGGCCAGAGAGCTTAGTCTTCATCCTGCAGGCAGAGAGGGGCCCGTCGTTCATGCATTTCTGCACTTAGTCAGTCTTCACGAGCACCTACTTTGTGCCAGGCCTGAGAAGTCGGTAGTGAACAAAATCCCCACCTTTGTGAAACTGACAGGCTTTCCTGGGGCTGGAGGACGAGAGAGCAGGAGATGGACAGTAAACAAAGTGTAAAAGAGCAAATCCATACATCGATAAATGATTGCAAGTGCTAAGGGCAATGAAGCAAGGAAGGGGCGCGAGTGCTGGGTGTGGGGGGGTCACAGCTGTCAGCAGAGCCATCAGGGCGGGCCTGTCTGAGAAGGCGACACTTCCCTAAGCACTTGAAGGAGGTGAGAGAAGGAGCCAGGAGCAGGTTGAGGAACGCCAGTGACAGACAGACCTGCAGTTTGGCTGTGGCATGGAGGGTGTGTTGGAAGGGGAGATTGGAAGCAAGGAGACTGGTCAAGAAGCTGTTGAAATTCAGGTGGCCCACTGATGAAGCGGCAGGTGATGGTGACTTGGATTATGGGGTGTGGCAATAGGGATGGAAAGCAGTGGGTGAACTGGGGGTAGAAGGACAAGACTTGGTCACTCGATGTGGTGGAGAGGGAGAGTTAGTGTCTTCTCGCTGATTTCTGGCCCGGGTACTAGGTGGGTGGTGAACCTCTTCTCAGAATCGAGGACAAAGCTGGAGGCTCAGGTTTGGGTAGAAGATGATGAGCATAAAAATAATTCCTCCATGTACACCCATGTTCACAGCAGCACTATTCACAGCAGCCAAAATGTGGAAGCAGCCAGGTATCCACTGACAGATGAATGGATGAACAAAATGTGGTGCATACACACAATAGGATGTTATTCAGCCTTTTGATGGAAATTCCGGCACATGCGACAACAAAGATGAACATCAAGGACATTGTGCTAAGTGAAATAAGCCAGACAGCAAAAGACAAACAGTGTACATTTCCACTTATGTGAGGTGCCTAGAATAGTCAAATACACAGAGACAGGAAGTGGAATGGTGGTTGCCAGGGGCTGGGGGAGGGAGGAACGGGGAGTTAGCGTCTAATGGATACAGAGTCTCAGTTTTAATGGAAGATGAAGTTCAGGAGATGGACGGGTGGTGATGGCTGCACAAAAATATGAATGTACTTAATGGCACTGAACTGTACCCTTGAAATAGTTAAAATTTCACGATAATATACCTTTTATGAGAAAACCTTTTATAGTAATTTGCCCAAAGTTACACAGCTGGCAAGTCCAGCCCAGCTCTAACAGGCCCCTTGCACCCCTCATTCTGAGCACTCTCTGCCTCTGGCTAGTCCCTAGCTTCCAGACTGGCTGGGATCACCTGGTGACATTACTTTGCCACTCTGGATCTATTCTCCCTCCCCTTTACAGTGGTGGAGACTGTACTTCATAGGGTTGTTGTGAGCACTGGATGAGTTCATGCACGTTACATGCCTGGCACAGAGTGAGCTCTCATTACCTCTCACGACGTCTGAGTACACCCCGACTTTGGTAAAACCACACAGACCGAGACTAGAATCCACACCCCAGGACCTATAAATGGTGTGACTTTGAGGAAACTACTTAACCTGCCTGAGCCTCAGTTTCCACTTATAAAGAGGGGCTGATAAATCCTACCTAGCAGAGATGAGGGCAGGACTAAATAGGATCCATGTTCAAGGCCCCAGCAGTGCCTGGCAAAATTAACACAGTAACATGACATGACAGGTACGTTTCGGCAGAAACAGCACCTCCCTTCTGCTAGTTGAGGTGTTTGCAGAATTCTGAAATTACACCTTTGCATTGGCTTCAGTTCATGTTCGTGTCTGATGTATTTTACCACAGAGACCTATTCAGCCAAGTCTAAGTGACAGTCACTGAGGCTGCTCTGGGCCTGGCCTCAAGCTGCTGTGGGAGAGTCAGAAAGGAGTCAGACAGGGGCAAAGAGCTGATGTCGGCCCAAGGAAGAGCCAAGGACACTCACTGTCACAGCAAACTACACCGGGAGTTGGGAAACCTGGGTTCTTCATGAGCCCCAAACCCAAGTGCCAGGAAACCTTAGGCAAGTCACATCCGGTCTCCAGAGCTCAGGCCTTGTCTAAGCACAGAATGAGGGCCTGGAACTTGCACTTCTCTCTGACTTGAAGCTATTTCCTTCCTAAGTGCATGGATTCCTTTTGTCACTGTCTCTAGGAACAGTCTGCAGGGCATAGGACCCTCAGGGGAAGTTGGACCAGAGTCACTCCTATGCTATACACACCTGGCCTTGGGAGCTTAGAGGTCCCCAGGATGGGCTTGACCCCATGGCATGCTGGGCCCTCAGCGGCAGACAGGGGATGAAGGGGACAACGCTGGGGCCAAGCAGAGCCTGAGCCGCGGAGACTTGGAGTAGGGACTGGAGGCCACGGCTGCCAGGAGGAGGACTGAGGAGGCCACAGCGGGGAAGCCCCAGGCCGAGTGCGAACTGGACACGGTTCACTCCAGACCTCTGCTGCGGGCTGGGGCTGCCCAGGCCCCCCAAGCCGTTCGGGCCTGGCAGGAGGAGGCTGTCTGGGAAGGCAGGCACATTCTGGGCTTGACCCGCCCACCCAAGGGATGGGAGCCCCTCTGCTCAGACCACACCTCTACCCCGGGGAGGAAGGAGTAGCCTGCTAGGAGGATCTTGAGGAGTTTGCTTCTTCGGCCCACGTCCCCCCATCACCTGTGGGGCCATAGGGAAAGCGTCTTGGCACCTCCCTAACTGCCCGTCTGCCTTCTGGTTCTCTCTCCATCTCAGGCCAAGGCGCAGCCTGCTCACTTCACGTGGGGCGCTGCACCGCGCTTTCTCGCCTGAGTCAGAATTGCGTCCAGTTCAGCAAAGCTGGGTTCGGGTCCCGGGCGTCATTGGTATGTGCAACGGCAGAGCGTTTCCCAGTCAGATTCTCGGTAGCCAACCGAAGTCGATTAACGTGGGGAAGAGAAATTGCAGGTTATCATTCGACCACTGCTGCCATCCATATGCATGAAGCCTCGGGACCTGACTCCCTTGCAGAATTAAACATCACTTTTAGAGGGACCAATTTCAGACAGCTCGCTTACCTGCTACCCTCACCTACCCCGTAACCGCTACCCTACCGGCCAGAATAAACGTCGCTTCAGGTCTGCAGCCCACGTGCTTGTATGTGTTCTTGAAGAGTGTGATGGGCTTCTGCCACTTAAGAAATTGGTCACATTTAGAAATATTCAGCTTCAGTGAACATGTCATGCCCGCATATAGGAAAAACATACTATTATCTCTAGAGTTGGCCTGAAACAACAGGCTTGTTCCGGAAACAGATGTTTTGTGAAACCCTCCGTGACAGGCTCATCAGAGCTGGAGATGGGCCAGCACTCAGTTACTAGCCTTGCAAGGACACAGACGTCCCTGCTGACTCCCCGTTTATCCCCTGCCTGAGCCCAGAGGATACTCTCCCTCGGGCTCCTCCTTCCGGCTCTTGGGTTCTGAAGTTAAACATTTTACAAGCCTGCTACTGCAAACAGGCAGTCAGCCAGGGAGTCCCTGGGGAGAAGTTTCCGAGATAATGACCCAGAAGACCTTAGTTTGGTTCAGCTAACATGTATTGAGGGCCTACTGTGCACCAGGCACCATTCCAGTTGCTTTCGGTTACATTATCTCACAGACACGCTCTGAGGTTACCCATTTCAGAGATGAGGGGACTGAGACCCCATGCTGGTTTCCCCGGGGTTGCTGTAACAAGTTACCACAAACTAGGTGGCTTAAAGCGGTGGAATCGTGCCCTCTCACAGTCTGGAGACTGAAAGTCTGAAATCGGGGCGTCGGCAGGGGCCACGCTCCCTCTTCAGGGGTTCTCCTTGGAGAGAGACTCCTTCCTGTCTGCCTCCAGCTTTCGGGGGCTCCAGGTTTATGGTTCATGGCAGCATCACTCCACGTCCGCCTCCGTCTTCACATAGCCTCTCCTCTGTGTGTGTCCGTGTCAAATCTCCCTCCACCTTTCGATGCTAAGGATACCTGTCACGAGGTTTAGGGCCCGCTCTAATCAGGATCGTCTCATCTCCAGATCCTCAACTTGATTATATCTGCATGTTCCAAATAAGGTCCCGTGGATGGATTCCAGGGGTGAGGGCCACTCTCGGACCACTACACACCCCTAGCTGTGTCTGTTTCCCCAAGGACACACGGTGAGAAAGGGTCACAGTGGAGAGCAGGCGCCGGGCTGACTGGCTCTGAGCTAAGACCCTCAGTTCGGTCCTCGTTCCCCAGACGCTGTGAGGCAGGTCCCACCATCGGTGCCGAGACGCAAACACGATGCCATGGTCCCCTGCTCTTAAGAAACCTATGACTACGTGGGAAGGGGCTTCGTGTGCTGGTTATGAGTGCGAGCTCTTGATGTCCTTAGGCAAATTATGTCACCACTCTTGTGTCTCCTAAGGAAAATGCCTCATATGGAAAACGGGACTCTCATTAAGAGTAAGTGTGACCTCAGAGGGCCACGGTGAGGATCAAATGAGAGAACGTGCTTAGCTCACAGTCGGGCAATCAGCGAGGGCCCAGGCACCCGACCCCACAGCCTCTGTGGTCAGCCGCCGTGCTGACTGCTTCCGCCGGCTAGGACTCCCCAGAATATTCGAATCAGAGCCTCTGAATGGAAAAGGGATAGCAGGGGACTTTTGTTCAGGTCCCCAGAAACTGGGGTGAGGAAGAGAGAGAAGCCAAAGCCAACTTCAGGGTTTTGAGCTTGGCTCATCGGGAGGATGGAGTTGCCAGTAACGATGTGAAGCGGTGGGAAACAGTTTGTGGGGGGCTGGGGAGCAAATGGCATTCAACTTGGATGCAAGTGGGACATCTGGGTGGATTTGACGGGCAGCTGTTGGACTTAGAAGGTGACTTTTAAAAGCTACACAGAGCACAAGAGTGAAGGAAAGAACTGAACCCATTTGGCAAATTTAAGTGCTGTCACAGATTAAGCCTTTTAGGGGGTCAAGGGCAAACTGGAAAAGAGAGAAATGAAAGCGTCAGTACTGGCTCACGGTCACAGCACTCGATTTGTTTGCCTGTAAAACGGGCACAGTGCTTTTATCTTCCCAAGCTGTTGCTCACAGCTGAGCAAGTAATAACTACTCACTCACCAGGTTTGAGCTGGCCTTTCCAGCGGCCTCTAAATCGAGTCATAATCATCAAAGCACTGTATAATGGAAACTGTACTTTCTCCGTTCCCCGGCGAGGGGTGTCCTTTTGCCAGCGGTTTTTGTTCTGTGTAGAAATAAGGTGAGAGTGCTTGTGTCACGAACCTCGTGGTTTATCCCTCCACCGTCACCTCCCAAATGTCCGCCTTACTCTCCGGCCTGTGTGTTTCACAGGACAGGGTAGGTCAGTCAGTCGACGTTGCCATGACAACCAAGGAAGAGGCCAGCTCTGTGCTGATATCCCTCGAGGAGGGGGTAGCGAGTGTATACGGCAGTCGCTAGACCCCAGTCTGTGTGTCTCCAGATCTCGAGGTGTTTAAGCTGTCTCGTACTGAGAACCAACAGTATGTCTGGCATTCTTCAACTTTCTTTACATTTGGTATTCCATTTAGTGCTCACTCCAGCCCTGTGCGTCTGGTATTACTGTCACCACTTTGCAAATGAGGAAACTGATGCTCAGAGAGGTTAAGTACCTTCCCCAAGGTCACCCAGCTGGTAAGTGGCAGTGTTGGAGCTAAAATCCAGGCCTGCTTGATACATAATCCCTACAAGTCTTGCCATTCTGCCACTTTGCCTTAACCTTGTACTTGAACTTATCCAATCTCTCTAGAGTCTCGAGAGCCATCAGGGAGACATCATCTGAAAAAACGTACCCTGATAACTAAACATTTAGTGCTTCTGTGAGAAACGCCGCTGCGCACTGTCTGGATGTCTGCTTGGGGAATTGTGCAATGACAAGTGAAATTAAATACTTTAATGGATTTTGACAACAACTCTATGTTGGGGGAATTCAAATTACATAAAGAAAAAAGTTATACTTTCTCGTTGGACCTGATTGCTAATATGCATGCCTAATTTATTAGCCGCATTTTTAAAAACCTAATTTTGTTAGGACCAAAGTTCTTGGAGGAAAAGAACGTTCTAGATTGGAGGAGGCAGTTAAATCTTCCTGGAGGGGGCTGGGCTTGAGCTGACCTGACTTTTGAGGGAGGTGTTCAATAAATACGTGTCCAGCGAATGATAACAGCTACGATTTCGTTAGGTCTCCAGCCAGGATGCTAGTCTCTTGTGATATGTCATCCCGTTGAATCCCTTGGCCTATCTATGAGGTAGAGTCCCTTGTCCATCTCCATTTTACAGAAGAAAACTGGAGGCTGAGCAATAACACAGCTTCCCCAAGGCCGTACAGTTAGAAAGGAGAGGACCAGAATGACTATTCTTACTATAAACGATTATTGTTGTATTATTACTCTAAAAATGGCTTTAGGGAACCTTAAACTGAAAAGAACACTCACAGGTCGCCCCGCCCGTTTTCTTGCCTTCGGGCAAAATGACACCAAATTCTTCAGTTATTTGTCTTAAAGAATACTTTTCTTACACAGTCCTTTATCAACCTGTCTTTTTTGTCATCACCTGTTAGATATAGATTATACTATGAGGGGAGCAAAAATGGATTTAATTTTCGGCAAACTCACATTCTACAAGGAAAAGAAGCTACAGACTTGAATGGCCATGATACAAGTTCAGAAAATGACAGATTCCTCAGAGAGGTGTAAATGAAGTGCTGTGGGAAGTCGGAAGACTACTTCTGGATCAGGGAAGGTGTGTGGGCTGGCTCGCATTCGTAGTGAGCTTTTGCGAATGAGCAGGACTCGGGCCTGGCTGTTGGCAAAGGGGTGAGCAGGACATAGGCACCCAGGCCCACGCTGCATAAGCTCCTAGGCATAAAGGGATCTTGGAGTCATCTCCGTGTGGAGATGAGACCCCCCTGGGAGACTGTATAGGGCAGGAAACAGGTCAAAGACAGAGCCTTAGAGGACCACCTACCACTAAGGATCCTCAGAGGAAGAAGAGCAGAGAATGGATAAACACTAGGAGAATGCATGGGCACAGAACGAGAGTTTCAGGAAGAGAGTTGGCCACCTGCATCGGCCACTATGACAAAGCCGGACTGGAGGAAGATCGAGGCGGTCAGCAGCAATTAGGGGGTTCATGGTAACCCTTGAGAGAGCAGTGTGTTTAGAACGGAAACCAGTGAGCTCATACGGAGGTCAGGAGGGGACCAGGCACACAGAGAGACATTCTCTAGGTCACACTCCCCCGGGCAGGGCTGTGATTGCAGTCTGCTTGTGGAGGGCCAGCAGAGAACCCCTAACCACACTGGAAGCCTAGAGAGAACAGGGTCATGAGAGCCAGGTGGTCATTACCACCTGAGACATGTGACCTTGAGTACTGTATTAAAGCTGACTTTAGCTTTGTTTATCAAACAACAGCTATCACTTATCAAGTGCTTACCTCATGCCAGGCATGGTTCTAAATGCTCTACGTATATTAGCCCATTTAATGCTCACAGCAGTGCTGTGGCATAAATAGAATTATAATCCCCACTAAACAGATAAACACACCAAGGCATGAGCAGGTTAAGATACTTTTTCCAATGTCCCCAGCTGGTTAGGGGCAGGGCCAGGATTCTAGCCGGGGCATTCTGGTTCACCGAGCAGAGGTTAATATCTCCATCTTAAGGTCTCGGTGTGGCTTCACCGAGATCAGTAATGTACTGGAGAGTTCCTGGCCCATAGGAGGGGCTTGATAAAAGTTACTCTCCTGTCGCCTGTGAAGATATGCCAGTGCAAAATCCGGACAGCTTTGCCTCAGAGAGGTCTGTGGGGTCTGCGTCACATACCTCACTCACATTAGTGACAAGCCCATACAGAATCACACACACAAAGTTGCCTTCGAAAGTGGAATGCAAATACCATCAGCCCCTGGGACACAGTTGAGTGAAGACAGTTTTACGTTCAACACCCGTACTGCAGCAATTGACCAGCTGGCCTCACTGGCACCCCTGGGCAGGGGCACCCTCAAGGCAAATCAGTGACAAGTGAAGTTTACAAAAGGGAGCAGATTTCATCTAGGGGGAAAGATATTTGACCGGGGATATGCCTACTGAATCCCCGGATAAGGATTCGCTGGGTGCACAGTTATACAAAAGAGAATTAGGACTCCTGTAGAAAAGGAGCTGGGTTTGGAAGAAATTGAATGCCAAAAAGAATTACAGTCTAGGCAAAAAATAACTTCTCTACATGGCTTTCCCCCTTATTGTCTGCATTCACACAGCCCTATACTTTGGTGCAGAACTGTGTTTAAACACTAAAATGCTTTGTGTTGCAGATAGGCGCTGAGTATGTAATTAAAAGGATCCCTTCATTAGCAGAACTAGACAATGAGAGCCTGAGTTGGCCTTCTCTGCTAATTTTGGAGGTTGTAAAACAGAGGCTAATACAACCACTGATTACAATTGTCACATAGACAGTGCCTGGCTGTCGTCCTCCCAGAGATAGACAGGATCTCCCCAGTAACTAGGAGGGAAAAAGAGGAATAAAGATTCATTCTGGTGACCAGAAGTGGAGGGGTCGGTAGGGAAGGGGTTAGGAAGGTGGCCTCTCTGGGCAGGCCCTGGGGATCCAGTCCTAGCCTTGTCACGTAGGCAGCTGACTTAGCCTCTCCAAGCTTCAGTATCCTCAGGTGTAAACCCAAGCTAATAATTGCGTCTAATCGATTGGATGGCCATAAGAACTCATCGAAACAATGACTATATTCAGTGTCAGATATTTTGAGCATCTACTGTGTTCCAGGAACTGTGTTGGGACTATAGATAGAATCACAAGCGAGCGAGAGCGGTCCCTACCCTGGGCTTTCAGAAACAGGCATCAGACAGTCGCACAGATGACCCTTTAGGTATGATTATGATAAAGAGTATGAAGAAAAAATAACGATGATGATGATGATGATGTACAAAGTCTGAAAAGTTATATAGAAAAGAATGGTTAATTTTATCTCTAAAAGCCGTGGAAAGCTTTTTGGAAAAGGTGATTTGAAGGATGAGTGTTTTTCAAGTGGATCATTTGGGAGAGAGCATTTACAAAGGGAGGGAGCACGTGCAATGTGGAAGACAAGGCAGGCAAGGCAGGTCAGGCAGGCAGCGACCGGCCCATGCACGCCCCACGCTCTCTGCTCGAGTGACGACCCTGTCCGGTGTGCCTCGGGCAGCCAGCCTGGCAAGGCCTATCATTTGAAAAATCTTTCTCCGGGATCCAGTGAAAAGCTAAGCGCAAGCCCAGTCATCCACAGAAAGACAGCAGCCAGCTACTCTGTTGGTTTAAAGAGAGACTCTACAACCCTTTCAGGCCAGAAGTGCCCCCGCCCGCCTATCAGAGTGACGGGAGGAGTCTGAAGCCTTTCATGCAGTGTCAGAATTTTGGCCTCTCCAGCGCTTCAGCTCAACTGTGGACAGTGTTGTTCTTTTCTTTTCTTTTTTTTGTTTTTAAAAGGCTCTGGACAGGAAGTCAGGAGAACTGGGCCTGCCTTTGCCACCACCTCTCACTTGATGCCTCACCTCAAGTGAGTGACTTTGCCTCAACTTCCCCATAAAGGGACGTGGGATGAGACGATCCTAGTCCCCCTTCCAAGTGTGCAGATTGACTTTTTCTTTCTGTGGGGAGAGGCAATTATTTTGTGACGTTATTTTGTGCATTATTTTGTGACATCAGTAACCCTCAATAGAGAACCAGGGTATCAGATTAGGGGCAGGTCTCCAGTGAGGCTCAAGAAAATGAGACTCAGATGGGGGATTTATTTAAATTGGGACAAAGGGCAGGTTCAGTGTGACCCTGGGCAGCCTGCTGTGGGACTCCCCAGGCTGAGGCATGGGAGGAGCAGGAAGACAGTCTGGTGTCTGGTTACATGGGTTGGAGGTGGAGCAGAACATCAGAAAGTAGTTAAAGAAACCCCATATTCTCCTGAGTTCCCAGAGGTATACGCCGACCTTTCGCCTTGAGGCTGGAGACCAGACAGTGAGCCTCTCGAGATGATGGCACCTGGGAGATAAAGATGTTGGCGATTATAATCCAAGTGGCTAACAGGTATTGAGGGGCTGCGCTAAGCACCACGCATCCATTTTCTCTGTAATTACATCAGCTCTAAAGGTTAAGTACCATTATGATTCCCATTTTATATAAGTGGAAACCGAAGCTTTGAGGTGATCTGACTTGCCTGAGGTCACCCGGCTGCTGGGATTCCAACAGTGCCTGGGTCTACCCCCCAGAGCCCCTGCGGGGACCCCAGGCAGGTGCCCCGTGGGGCAGAGCTCCCGGGCAGCACTCCTCCCTGGCCTGTGTGACGGTACGTTTCACTGGCTAAATGCCTGTGCTGGGAGACAGAGCAAAGGGGACAGTGGCAAGGACACTGGCTCTGTGCAGAGGGGCCGAGCAGGGAGCCCTGTTAGGAGAGCAGCGGATTGGGAGGTCTTTGGAAAATGAGCTGTCAGTCCCTTCATCTGGAAGATGAGAGGGCTGGGCCCCACGACCCCAAAAGGCCCTTCCCGCTCTTCTGCAACAGCATGAGTTCCGGGTCTGCGGAAACCGGGGCCTTCGACTAAGTCCTCGCGCTTGTCCTTTTGTTAACTCGTTGCCCAGTCCGGCAGGAAGGTGCTGGCCACTCTGGGCATTCGCCCCGAGCAGGGACCGGGACCTAGCCTGCTGCCATTGCCATCAGACCTTTGTTAATTCATACATGTGACAAAAGTTGTGTCAGTGATTGGCGTGAGCCCATAAATAGGGGTTGATTTGTTTGGCAATCAAGATGGAACAGCCCCACCCCGATAAGTGCTGGTTCCCCTCAGGTTGTCACATTCACAAGCCGCCCCACCCCCACCCCCAAGCAGATTCATCTGGATGCTTTCTAAAGGCTGTGCTTCTGGTCCTAAACAAGGCAAGAGTTGTGTGCTAGGCTTAGACTAGGTGCTTCCCAGCTACTCTCCCTCGTAAGTCTCATACCCCAAAAGTAAGAAACTTCTGTCCATTATAAGGGAGGAGAAAATGAGTTCAGAGGAAACACCTGGGCTTTGAGCTCAAACAGATCCAGGTTCAAATCCTCACTTTCATCCTTTTAATAGCTGGGTGACCTTTGGAAACTAGGTTAACCTCTCTGAAGCTAATTTTTCTCATTGGTAAGATGGGGCCACTTATAGTAGTTAAGTCAAAGGATCATTGCCAAGGTAACCTGAGATGTGACAAGTGACCTTACCTCACCCTCAGATGCTCTGTGCCTGATAGCTCCCGTGAATGGAAGCAACGTAGCACAGTGGTTAGAAACAAGGACTCTGCCTGCCGGGATCCGCAGCCTATTAGTTTGCATCTTTGTGCCTTGGTTTCCTCATCTGTAAGATGGGAGCGATGTGAGGTGACCGAGTGAGGCGGAAGGGGTCCAGGGAGTGTTCAGAGCCCACTGCATGAAGGGGAGCAGGTGGGAACAGACTGAACAAGGGTGTAGGTCTTACAGGGACTTGAACATCAGACAAAGCTCCATCATTCGGTCCTTTTCTTCATGAGTTTGGAAACACAGGTCTCACCCGTTTTTGTCATCTATTGCCATCTCTTCAAATAGCACAGCATTGCCATCAAGCCAATGGGGCCTCTGTGATGGCAGACATTTATCAAGTGGCAGAGCTGGGCTACATGGTAGTTATGGTTATTTTTAGTGACTCCTTCCTCTAACTCTTTAGATTAGCTGCTGAGCTCATTTAAGGGACTTTGGCGCACAGCGAGCAGTATCTTTAGGGATGCCAGTGTGCATTTGAAATCCCCAAGTGACTAGGGGTCAGGCCTTGGCCAGATGACGGGGAAGGAAGCCTGTGTATCTCCCTTTGCCAGTGCAGCACCGTTCCTCCCCAACCCCAGGCTCTCCTGCCAAATTCCAGGATTTCTGGACCATGAGCCAGGGTGTTTGCTCCCTTTCTGTCTCCCCACATCAAGCAGCTGCCAAATTTATCTTTTATCTGGACTTTGCCTTGCATCAGAATCACTGCAGGCTTCCTAACACAGGTTGCTCAGCTGCTTATAGGTTCTGAGTCCATGGTTCGGGGACCAGGCCAAGAACTTGCATTTCTAACAAGTTCTCAGGTGATGCTGATGCTGCTGGTCCAGGGACCACGCTTTCAGAATCATTGACCTAGAGCATTCCAGTGGCTTCCTAAATTCAGCCACTCCCCCACCTCGATTCAGAATGCATGCCACTGGCAGGTTCATTCATCCTCACTGTATTTCTGATTTTCCTACCCCTCCCCACCAAATCCACACATTCATCCCACCTCCGACGCTACCTAATCCAAGCACCTTTGTCTGACATTCAGGATCCTATAGGACCCGGGCTTCCTGGTCATATTCCTACCTGTCTCTCTTCAGGCATACTGCCAAGACCCAGCAAACCTGCTCCTTCCATAGGCTCTGGGTCCCACCTCTGGACGCTCACCTGGCCACTTCTGCCTCACTCAGTCATTGTTACAGATGAGTCATGTCTTCCCCAATTCGGTCACTCGCTTCTGGGTGGCAGGAACTGTGTCCACCTCACCCCACCACCAACAGGCCTCTGGGACAGTTAAGTGCTTGGGAAGTGGTTCATGAATGAATAAATTATTGAAGGTATGCTTAACTAAAAGTGGAAATTATTTTTCCAAGAAAATTCGAGCACCCTCTCTGTAACTACAACTTGACCTTGCTTTATCGACCTTCCTATTTTGTTAATTTCCAGGAACATGTACAGCTTGGGCAGAAGAAGAAAAGTCTTTGGCTTGATTGAACAAAGTGTTGAGTGTATAGTGAGATAGTCCTGAGTCTAAGTTATGATTCCACTGTCGATTTGTGATGTTGAGCATGTAATTCAGGTTCTCTGGGCCTCAGGTTCCTAATCTGTAAAATAGGACTAGTTTTCACCTACCTCCTAGAACTGTTATGAGAAACAAATGAATAATATGGGTAAGTTGCTTGACGCAATGCTTGACATATAGGTAGCAGGTCCCCAATAAATAGTGGTGATTTTTAGCAGTAGGCTTTCCAGGGAAAATAGAGATAGGTGGTTTTTCACATGCATTTTAATAAAAAGGAATTTCATTTTATTTGAAAAACGATAATAGATAAAACATTCCAGGATTCTTTCCCCTATCAAGGGTTTACCAAATTCAATTTAAAAAAATCACCCAAAGGACTAGTAAGCTTGATTTATATTCTCTTTACCAGTCACTTTTATTTCATAAGCCAGCCTGACATTTCCATTAAAATGCGGTTAAGTAAAAACAGGATTTTACAGTATTTGTGATAACTTGGATCTCAATGTGATCATTGGAATTATCTCAAGCAAAGATATCATTTCTCATTGTTTTATTTCCTCTTACATATCAGCTATATCTTTACTGCCTTCTTCCAGTTGAGTAAAACCACTTCCCCCTGAATTTGTGGTTTTGAGTCCATGAAATGACATCTGTGGCATTGAAGACCCTTTTCATCTTGAGATTCTTAATTGGGATTCAGGAAGGAAGGGAAATGGTAGTCACCCAGTAAGTACAGCAACCCTTGACAGAAATGGGAAGGGCTGTCACACAGAAGACCCATTCCGTGTGCTCGGGGGTCAGGATAAGATGCAGGCTGCAGACACTGGAAGGAGACACCCTCAGACTTCCCAGCCTAAGAGGTCCCCTTGGAGGTGGTGGGTCGCCATCACTTAGCTTAGGACAATCCAAGCTAAGGTCACCACCCTGGACATTCTGCTGATTAAATGACCCATTGGGGTTAATGTCCCTATCGTCTTGGGATTCAGGTTTCTTCTCTAAAATGACATCATTGTGAAAATGTTCTGGAACTAGAGGTTTGACAACACTGTGAATGTACTAAATGCCCCCCGAATTATACACTTTAAAATGGTTAAAATGGTGAATTTGTGTTATGTACATTAGACCATAATAAAAGAAAGTAGATGACATCATTGGACAGAGTGATCTCCAAGGCTGCTTCTGGTTGTCACGTGTTACTTCTGGGAAGAGAGTGCATCGTACAGGGGACTGATCACCAGACTCTACTTTGTCAAAGACAGGCGATGTGGACACCCAGTGTCTAAGCGAGGGGGAATGGCTCATTACGCGATGGTTCCAGCACAGTACAGAACATTGCCTGTCCGTGAGAAATTACGCTCATGAAAACATATTCAGTGCCATGGGAAGCTACTTGCAATGTAATGTAAAATGTGAGAAGAAGGATTTTAACTGCCATGTAATACGATCCTAACTTTATAGATAAATCAGAATGTTGATAGTGTTCATCCCCGAGTTGTGGGGTTACAAATGGTTCTGATTCCTTTATGCATTTCTCAAGCTGTCTACAAAGAACATGAATTACTATCAGACACTTTAAAAAGCTATTTAAAACCAACGATAAGTAGCGGTGCTTAAGGTTGTGTAGCCCCCTGACCTGAATCACGATGCATCATGATGAGCGTACCTGCCCCCCCACCACCCAGAGTGTCATGGTAGCAAAGTGGAGAGAGAGCTGGTTAGAAGGACACATTTATAATTCCGGGTCAGCCAAGGCACGGAGGTGCTCCACCCTGCTGTGCCTCAGTTT
This sequence comes from Eidolon dupreanum, assembly GCA_028627145.1. NCBI lineage: Eukaryota > Metazoa > Chordata > Mammalia > Chiroptera > Pteropodidae > Eidolon > Eidolon dupreanum. The sequence goes on along the minus strand of CM053509.1, from coordinate 153,463,997 downwards.
CTCTGTGTGGAACAGGGGTGTAATAATAACAGTCGACTTTGCCGGGTTGTGTGAAGAGCAGACGAGATAATGAACATGGGACGGTTCTGCTGATTGAAGGGTCCTCCGAGCTGTTGTCGTTGTCATAAAGTGTATCCACGGTGTGCATTTCCAAATCTTCCCTTTAACGAAAACTTAACGAGTGCTTATAAAGTCTGTGATTGCCACTTATCCAGTAATTTAAGAGCTAATTTCCAGTAACAGTGCTGCTTTCCTCCCCCTCATCTTTCTTCCTATAACCTTAATGGGAAAACATTTCATCTTATCTGAAAAAGCAACCACCTGACTTTTATTTACTGGCTCTAATTGAAGGAGATGATGAGAAAGCCGCAAACTGCCCCCCGCCCCGCCCTGGGAGCATGACCCTCTCCCGAGGAATCGGGCCACTCCTCCAGAACCATCTGCACTGCTGAACTTTAAAGTTCTGGTTCTGGTCTCTACTCCAGTTGTGCTGTCTGCCTGTCCTTGCTTTGAGACCAATGTCAAGACCGCCTTAGAAGGAACCATAAACAGAACTTAGAGGACTTCCTGTTCACGCAAAGGGGTTCTCTTTTTTAGAGGCTGGCTTCTGGTGTGAAGAGGAGAGCATTTTGGCGGGGCTGCCGAGCACCCCTTTCTCATTTAAAAGAGCTTATGGGGTACAAAGTGCCATAACCTTGATATTTTATTTGAGGCTTACTTTGCTATTAAAAGCAAACTTTCCTAATTCAACAAATTCAATGAGACGCTCCCCACGCACCTCATATGTGCCAGGTCCTATAGAAATAGAGTTGAGTAAGATGTGGTTCTTGCCTTCAAGGAGCTCACAAAATAGAGGGATTGGCATATAAACAAATGCGGTACAGCTGGACGAGGGAACAAAGAAGCAAGTCCCAGGAAGGGGACATGAACAGGAGTGGGATGTGGAAGAGCCATCAGCATGGTCAAGAGACATCTGAGCTGGTGTCGAAAGTGGCACAGAAGTATGTCAGGCGGCCGGGGCCAGGGGAAGGTCTTAAAGGCAGAGGGAAGTCAATACGAAGATACCAGCACGGTCCAACTTGGTATTGGTGGCGTGATTGAAAGTGGGAGCATCGAGGACAAGGCCATTTAATAAAGAAAAGAGTAGAAAGTGGCCTTGGTATTGGGCTCAGTACTATTAGTCAGTAGTATTTACTGTCCACGTTCACTGTGCTCAGGATTCCATCTCCGGGATGGACACGCAGGCAGAAAAGGGTCGCACCGGGCCCCAGATCAGCTGTGGGCAGGACAGGAGACAGGAAAGCGAGATGAGCTATAAGTGTGGAGAGAGGCACCGAGCACAGAAGGGAGCTGGGTGTCCAGTGAGCACCGAGTCTTTGGTTCCAGGCCAGAGTGACGGGCAGCAGCGGGAGGCGGCAGGGAGCGTTCAAGGCCTTGAGGGATTGAGTGTGTCTGGGGCACTGACGAGAAATGAGGAGGGGGCAGGAGACGTCGGGAAGTACCTCGAGTGCCAGAATGGGGAATGTGACTGGATCGTGTGGGCTCTCGGGAGTCACCGAAGAGCTGTAGCGAGTGGGTGACCTGACCAGCAAAAGGGGTGCCTCGGGTGCCAGTGTGCAGGGTGGATCCATGGGTGGCAAAGGCTGGAGGCAGGAGGCCCTGTTGCTACAGTCGGGCGAGAATGTTCAAGGCCCAGGGAGGGAGAGAGCGGAGTTTTGGGGAAGACTAAGGAGGTAGGACTGGCTGTGGAGGCAGAGGGAGAGGAGGCGCTGGCATTTCTTCTGGTGCCTTCCACCCGGGTAACCGCTGGTGACATTCGAGGAGACGGGGAATGAGGACTGGGGATGAGGGGGAGTGGTCATTTCAGTCGGAGGTGCCCGTGGGCCATTCTGAAGGTCAGTAAGGGTAGTTAGATATGTGGGTATGGAGGTGAGAAGCGTATTCTGGGATGGAGGTGAAATTTTCAGAGCTATGAATTTTCTTGAATATCAGAATAATTTCAGAATAAAATATCCAAACTAAGGAATCACAACACTATAATCATTTTTTTGTATGAGTTCCAAATAAGAAAATAGTTAAGCCAGAAAATGTCATTGTGCCTACCTCTAGAATTGGATAACTGATATATCTTTGCAAATTGTTCATTGAACTGTGCCTATGGCTTCTTGCCAGCCCTCAATGAGGTTTTTATATTTCTTAATTATTCAATTATTACCCATAAGTAGGAGTTTGAAATCAAACCCAGACTGCTCCATAATGGAGTATTCTCTTGAATCACAAGTACAGTAAAGGAAATTGTCCATATTGGGAAAGCAGGAGGGTAGGAAAGAGGAAGTATGTGCTTCCAGCCCCGCTCTGTCCTGGGGTCGGGTCCTGGTTTGGGCATGCACTAGCTGCGTGAGCCTGGACAGGTCACTCTTCTGAGGTCCATTTTCTGGTCTGTACAGTAAAAATACTGACAATAGCCACCTCCTGGGGTTGCTATAAATCTAAAGGAAAGGAGAATATGCAAGAGAAAGTGCTCTGTCTGCTGTAAAGCCCACTCCAGATGTTGGTTCAATCATTAATTCCTTGTGTGCTCCAGGTCTCAGCAGCTTGAGAAGCCGTTAGACGCAAAGGAAGACGCTGACAGTGAGCTGGCCATCACCTCGGGCAGCAACCTCTATTCCGAAGCCCACCTGCCCTCCATCTGCCTCAAACAGGTGTTCCCCAAGTATGCAAAGCAGTTCAACTACCTGCGCCTGGTGGACAGGATGGCAAATTTGTTTATCCGGTTCCTGGGAATCAAGGGGTCCATGAAGTTGGGACCAACAGGCTTTCGTACCTTCATAAGGTCAGTGAGACCAGTCCCCTCCGGCTGGGGCTGTGGGGAGGGTGGAGGCCAGCACACCTGGATGGCGGGATCTGCCTGACTGCTCCTGGGAGAGTCTGTGGTGCTGGTTCACTGTCCCCTGTGGGGTTGGATTGGTCCAGTGTCTGGTGCTGAGCCTGGCACATAGCAGACTCTTATTTGTTGAATGAAGTAATGAATGTAACTGAGGTAACAGCATTCGCAACCTTACACTGTGGTTAAAAAAAAAAAAAACAATTCTGTGCTACCTTGAACTAGGTCCTTAAACCACATATAAATAATTGCCCCTTGGACCCTGCGCTGGGCTGATGTTCTCCCAGTGGTACATGGCCATGTGCCGAGCATTTATGAAGCCACAACAGAGAAGCAAGGCATATCTTTCCAAAGTGTCACTTTCAGGAGAGAAAAGTTAAATAATTCAGCTGATAAATAATTTAATACGCTTGCTCTAATATAAAAATAACATGGTTATTGTATAGAGTATAATACAAAACTTGCATGATTTTAAAGATAAAACACGAGATTTTTGCTGCACCCTATAAAATAAGCCATTGCCGCACAATCTCCTGAGATTATTCATTAATTTGTCTCTACCCTCTGGGACACTTTGGGACAACACAGGAGCACTTGCTAGCTGTGTAACCCTAGGGTAAGTTAATGACTGTCTCTGAACCTCAGTGATCCTATAAAATGGGGGTGAAGCTGCCTATACCCCGAGATGGTGTGTTCTATGCTTCAGAGAAACTATCTACCAGCATTTGATGTTGCTGTTTTTTTTCTCATCATCAATTTTAATATTTCTACCTTGCACCTCAAAGTCACACTCTTCATGCGTTTATTCACTAAAGCAAATAATTGGAAGTCTTGAACCAGAAACCGTTTTTGCCACAAGCTTTTCTCTAAATGACTTTTATAAATTTTAACTCTAGCTCTCTGATATTCCTGACAGGGTGGTAAACAGGAGTATCGACAGGAATTGTTGTCATTTCAGTACCCCCAAACTAGTGTTTACACCTTGATTTTGAGGAGGGCTTGGTGTTGGTTTCAGCTGGGTAGGGAAGCCCAGTGGATAGAGCATAGGCTTTGGGGTCTGGCTTCAAAGCCAAGCACATCACTTAATAGCTGGGTGGCTTTGGCCAAGTCCCTTGTCCTCCCTGAGTCTCAATTCTCTCATCTGTCAAAGGGGAATGATCTCTTCTGCCTTGCAGGGTTGCTAGGAGGTCAGGATGTAATATGTCATAAAGCACCTGGCCCGGTGCCTAGTTCACAGGAGCTGTGTGTTAAATGGGAGTCTTGTGATTATAATTTCCATCAGGCAGTGGACATTTTCAAGAAAGTCGACAGACATGCGTTGTTATTTCCCTGAGAATACCACCTATCGCGATCTCCTCCGACTCATTCAGGAATTTTATTTGATGTGTAGTAAGAGATAGCTGCCTGCAAATGGTTTAAATCATGTAATTAGTTTTCTCTCATAAACAGGAGGTTTTGCAGCAGCGGTCTTAGGGCTGGTTAATGATGCCACAGGGTGATCAACACCCCACTTTCTGTCTTTCTGCTCATCCATCCTAAGTATGTGCTTCCAGCTTCAGAATTGCCTTGTGGTCACAAGACGGCTGCTCAAAATCCAGCCATCATGGTCAAGTTCCCAGCAAGAAGGAAGAAGGGAGGAAGAGCAAAAAGCCTCTGCCAAATGAGTTAGACTCCTTTAAAAAGCTTTCCAGAAGCTATATTCGTTGACTTCCACTTCCTTCTTCTTGGCCACTTCCATCTGCCTAGGAAGCTGGGAAATAGAATTTGTCTGACTGTATATACTACTGTGCCAATACAGTGAAGAGGAGGAGAAGGAGAAAAAATAGGTAGCCATTTTCTACCCCTTTGTGATTACGGGGCCTTGGGACATAGGGAACCAGCTCAGTGACAGAGACTCCGAGTCATGCGGACACTTAAGGAGCTGCGGAAGCGTGCAGGGGACCCAGGGAAATGGTGGGGGTGAGCAGTGTCCTCTCAGCATGATACGCCCAGGGGTTCAGACCTTCCGGGGCAAAGGCAGGAGCCTTCTGGGCCCTCCCCAGGCCCCACACCATTGCACAGAAGAGTCCATTCAGGACCTGTGAGAGTGAGGATGGCTTGGCTTGATGTGGACAACAGCCTGAGTGCTGCAGGGGACCTTGGCCTTGGGAGGTCTGCTCTGTCTCAACCGCCAAGGGGGAAGACCTGCCTGGTTTGACCTAACAACTTTTCCTGAGCGCCTGGTAGCCACAGAACAATCAGAAATAAATAACGGAATCCCACCTGCCCTCAGGGAACTCTCGGTCTAGCAGACAGCACACACACTGAACAAATAATTAAATGCAATCCTTTGGCAGAGTCATACAGCAGTGGCCTGGAGTGTCCTCAGGGGCCTACGTTGAGAGTGCTGGGACAGAACAGAGGTCACTTTGTCTGCCTGGTGGAATCAAGGCAGGCCCCAGGGAGGAGGCAGGGATTGGACTGTTATAAGCAGTGGTTTGCCTGACAGTGAAGGGCTTCACGCTCCAGGCCATGGGGAGAGCCTAAGAATGACTCCCATGGGTGGCTCATGTTTAGAAGTCAGAAAAGGCTAAACTGATGGTGGAAACGGAAATGCTTCCTTTTCATTTCTAATAAAATTCTACTAAAATGTAAGAGAGAAGGGGAGATTAGAAAAACTAGTGTACCATGAGAATCACAATCTCAGTTGCCTCTGGGGGCAGGCAGGAAGCAAAAACAAGTGCAATGGGCTGGATCTGGAAGGATCGGGGTGGGGTGGGGGGTGGGGGGCGGGGGGCTTGACAGCCTGGAGAGCACCTACCTGCTGGAAGGACCCTGCTGGGCTAGTAGCACCAGAGCTTTTGCTTTTTCAAGAGAAACTAAAAATACTGATTTTTATATAAAATCGTAATACATGTATATGAATATTAGTCATTCAGAAAATAATTTTAAACCTTGCGTGGGTTCAATCGAAGAGTGACTACCCATAGAGACCACCAGTGTGTGACTTCCAAGTATGAGAAGCCAAGGTGCACATTAACGGGGCTGCTATGTTCATATGTGGTCTTGAAAAGAAAACAGACTTGGGAATGGTTCTAGCAAAGATTCCTCAAATGCTCTCCGACTGGACCTGGATGATGTCCAAACTATTGCTACTGATCTGTCTCTCCGTGATCAGCTTTATGCTTTTCCGTCTCTTTGTTCTCTATAATTAAGGACATTTGCATGAAAAACCGATTTTGTGATGTGAGAGACTATTAGGTCCTGTGCCTGTCATCTCCGATCTGTGGCCAGGTTCTTAGTGGGAGCGATGGTGACCGTGAGAAGGCGCACAGTGTCTTCAGGTGGGGAAGAGGCAGCCGAGCAGGCAGACTCAGACAACAAGGCTCTCCCATCCCTCCACGCCCACCCAGCGACTGTCCTGAGTAATTAAGGATGCAGGGAGAGATGAAGAAAACGTCACACAACCATTAATAGATTTTTTTTCCTTTTTAAAACGTACCAAGAGATTCCCAGCAGCAACTTCATCATAAAAGGCAATACCCTCTGCTTTTAGATTTATCTGAGTCTGTTCAGTCTTGCCAGCTAAATTTAACAGCAAGCATTTTCTCTTGCTAACAACCATTCTCTGTCTCCTTTGCACTTCGGTTTAAATTTTGCTTCATTATGAATTAATAATATTTATTCTCTGTGTTAAATCAAACCAAGTGTCCTTCTCTGGAGCACCACGCAGGAGACGTATATGCCAGGTGGATAGATGTTCCTTTCAGAGCTCCCACACACACGGCAGCGGTGGAACTTAGCTTTCATCTCTACTACCCACTCTTTCTCTCCAACTTCCTGGAAGAGAACTGGAGGGAACAACATAATAAGTATTCCGATCGCATTTGTTTTCAGTGGCCATCTCTCACGCTGCACTGCATAGATCAGCAGTTTTAGGAGTGAATTATGCTAATGCCAGCCTGGCCCTAACCTATTTTTCTCTTCCACCCAGAAATGAGAAATAATGAACTGATGAACTGTTGTTCTCTTGTCTAGTTGTCTAGACTTAACTTTATCTAACCAGCTTTTTGTGTCGTTTCCTCAGGAGACACATAATAGTAGGACATATTACCGTGAATTAAGTGCCTCTTTTTTCTGTCTTTTTAAAAATTGTTATATCATAATAATTGCTGAGATGTGGCGACTTCTCTGTCTCAGAAACAGAGATGATCTGATTCTTCAGTTTGACAGCTTTCTTGAAGGGAAATGCATTTTTGTTATTTTCCAGAACACTGGATTACTAATTTGGGAGGCATACTCTGTAATTCACTAAGAACACATTCTCTGAGTGTCTCCTACATCAGAATTTGACATTGATTTGAACATGCTGCATTTTCCATCTCTGTAGCCTGAGATTTTAAACAGTTTGCCAAAACCAGGTTCATTTCCAGGACACGGGGGCAGCTTCTCCACACCTTGAGCATTTTGGCTTCACGTACGGCCATTCCACTAGGAGGTCCCTGCCCAGCCCCTTTGTGGCTTCTGATCTTGGTCTCCTTTTAAATTAGAGAATGGTTTTCTCTTTTTATCTTTTTTTTCCCCTTCTACTCCCTTTTTCTCATAAGGAAATATTAATATGCTTCATGATGGGTAGCTGTGGGGGCAGGTTATTCTCTGAGAGGCAACATGGTGTGTTAGAATGTTCTGGAATGGAAGCGTAAGGGGCCTTGACCTCCCCTCTGTCATTAACCCCTTGTTGACTTTGAAAATTCCTCTCTTCTGTGATGATCTCTATCCAGCAATATTGTGAGTCTATGCCTGGGATATCAACAGCCTTTCGAATATATACATTACAAACTGGAGTTGTCTTTTTCTCCCATTAGATGTTTAGAGAGTGGTTTAGATTTTTTTTAAAACAAATATTGACCACTTGTTAGCTTTCACCTTATAGACACCTATCAGGGAAAATAAGCTCCTTTTCTGCACAGAGAAGGATGAACACAAAAGAAATTCTATCAATAGAATTTTATGGAGTGGAAAAATTGGTGTCTAAATTTTCCATGAAGTATCAGTAGTTGTTGAGAGAAAATGGAGAAATGTTTCTATACTTGGGATCCTAATGAACTTGAGTGATTTGTAATTCTCTCCCATCGTATGTGCCCAGATTCCTTTGATTCTGAAAAACAAACAAACAAACAAACAAAAACCATTTCTTCAGATTGATTCTACATCATGGAGGAAGGCTGGGAGCTGTCATTTGCCACTTCTCCTTACGTTCCTGGCACTGAGCTAGTCCTTAAAGTAGCTTTGTATGGTGAATAGCCTTGTTCTTGTTTTACAAATAAGGAAATTTAGATTCAGAGAATTTCAGTGGCTTGCTCAAGGTCACACAGCAAAGTCAAGATTCAAACTCATGTGCATTTGACTCCTCAGCTCATTGTTTCCCATGTACATTTCTAGCCTATCCTTTCTTAGGGATTTTCCTGGCTTCTCGTGTTACCATATTTCTCGGACTTCTCTTCTACTGAAGAACTTACACTTCCACCCATTAGTCATTTGAAGAACTGCATCCCAGAACATAAGGAGAAACTTTTCTCAATGATTAAGAGCTACTAGGTTTCACATTTTTATCCCAGGCTCTGAGATCACTTTTACCTTCCGAGAATGATACCCAAGACTGATTCAGCTCTGTATCACTCATGGCCCCAGATGCCACCTACATGGAGTGGACACAAAATAAACGCTGTATTGAGTGGATGGGTGGATGGATGAAAAGTCACTCCAAAGTCTTGACCCTAGGAGTCATTCCCTGTTTGAGTCGGTTGAAAATGTTTGGTGACTACGGGGACAAACCTGACAGAACCTGTCTCCTGGGTGTCTTGCCCAGCCTTACATTCCAAAGCCTCCCACAGACTTCCTGGGTTCTACGATGGCCCCGCCTGAGACTTTGCCTTGAATCCTGGGGTCTCCCTGTGGCCCTGGGCTGGGCCACCTCCCCTCTTCTCCCCAAAGCTCCCAAGTCCACTACTCTATCTCCCAGGGAAGGACTGGATATGACTCCCAGCTACGTGATCTCGGACAAGTCGTGTCCCTTCTCGAATCTCGGCTTACCACGTCACTGAAATGGGACTAAGAATACCTCCCTCGTAGAGTGGTTATAAAGATCCAGAGAGCTAATGGGCAGGAAAGGGCCTGGCATGCAGATGGTGCCCCCCAAAATGCCTACAGAATCAAAATCCTTTCAAAGCATTTCCTGTCTGCTGCAACCAGCGTGGGTCCCTCCTTCCTGTCCCTGTGGCAGATGTTGCAATCAACTGTACTTGCAGGCGTCACGAGGGAGGATGAGTTTCCTTGGAAAAGGGATAAATGGAGAATTCTCTTTGGTAAATTACGGCTCCTGCTGAAGGTTTGGCACTTCTATTTTCCACTTGTCAGGAAAAAAGTAACTATATGCCAGTGGTCAGTTTGGCTTCCTGTTTTATACCCTGTTAACCCCTACAGCAAGCCAGCAGGGCCCCTGTCCTGTGGGGGAGCAGGTGGTTGAGAGGGTACCGATATGATAATTAGAAAAAGCCATGACTGTTCCTAAGGAAGCTTTGGGAAGGAGCGGTGCCGGTTGTTCGAATACCTCAGGAGAGGCTGGAGCACCACCCTGGCAGAACCCAACAGAGATAGCCATCTTGGTGACAGGGAACGTGAAAAGCTCTGCGTCCACTGACATGTTGTTACCGGGGCTCAATAACTGTGCGCTGATGTGCTTTGAAGCCTGCCACGGTGACTTGTGATTGAAATACAGAGCAGGAGGTCAGGAGGAAGCACCATGTGAGTCGATGGCTTGAGGAATATGCACGGGGCGGGAAGAAAGGAAGGAGCAGTGAGCGACAGAGGGAGTGTGCCAGCGTATAAGGAGCACCAGCCTCATCCCGGCAGCGTGCCAGGCACTTTCCCAGCCACCCTGGGAAGAGGGGTGCTGGGGTGTCGAGAGGGGCCTCTGGAATGCCCAGATCCTGCTTGCCAATCAACCCCTGGCCTGGCGGGTTCCTAAGGGAGCTGCTTACACAGGGGATGATGACAGATGGGAAATCAAAGAACCACTTTGTCGTCAGCTGGGGTGATGGATGTGGACACGTTTGGAAAATCGAAAGCGACAGTAAATGTAGTTTAGCCAGATGGACAGCTGGCCTGGAGATATAGCTTTCGGGATGTTCAGGGAAAGTCCAGCTTGTGTTAGGACGCAAGTCCCAGAACAATCCCGGCGTTCAGGAGGGTGGTGCACCCGGACAAGCCCAGGGCTGCCTCCAGTCTGAACCCAGCCCGAACCCTCGCACCAGGCACCAGCTGGCGAGCAGCGTTTCTCCAGAATGGACTGGGCCACTTGCCGAAAGGCCGGCCTCAGGCAGCCTCTGATGGGGCTAAGATGGTTCTGGTGCTCAAAGAGGAAAAGAGAACGGGAGAGAGAGCGGTAGAGGAATCGACAATTGTGGGGCCGACCAGATGCCAGGCATCATGCTGGGTCCTCATCTCATCTTCACGACAGCTATGTGGGTGGGTATTATTGACTTCATTTAGAGACCAGCAGATAAAGGCTCGATGGTTTAACTAAATTGCCCACAGTCACAGGATTTCAGTTCTGGCCTGTCCATGATTCGAATGCCCAAATCATGCTCTTTTCAGTGTGCCAGCCTGCCTCCCTACATTTCCAGACCAAAACTGATAGTAATAATAACAATGAAAGTGGGAAGGATTCGAAACACCCCTCTGTGACCGGACAGGGACCACCACTGCTGACCTCGGACTGAAAACCTAAACCAGGGGGGCATCCGGGGTGCCGAAGCCTGCCCTTCCCCCGGCCCTGGTTTCCAGGTGACTCCCCTAAAGTCAGGAAAGAGCTTCGAGGGGACTCCCCAACGATGCTGCCCCAGCCCGCAAAGGGGAGTGGGCCAGCCTGTGCCATTCTGCTCCGGGAATCTCGGGCTCCCTGTGGCTGACTCGGGGCCTCTGTAACATCTTCAGGTGACAGATCAGAGGGGTGAAGTGCAGAGGCCTCGCGCCCCTGTCTGTGGGTTTGACCCCGGGAACCCCGGTGCGCCTCTCCAGTGAGGAATCACTTCTGGACAGCGGTGACGTCTCCCGCCCGCACCCGCTACGTCTCCCGCCCGCACCCGCGACAGTGCTGTTATCGCTGGGTCATCTGAGAGCGCCGCTGTCGGCCCCCTGGACACTGGCGTGAGAACGCAGCCCTGCGGGTCCAGCTTCTCTTCCTCCTCCCAGAGACGAACGGTGCGGAGGTGACGACGTGCACGGGACGTGCTCGTGGAAGGTGGCGTGCCCGTTTTTCTTTCGGAGCAGGCGGACCCCCACATTGCCTTGTGTAAGGACGGGCTGATCGCTTGTTTTATAGATGAGGACACGGAGACCAGGAAGGGATAATAGTGTCACCAGGACCACGCGGGTCTAAGTGGCCGAGCCGAGTTCAGCTTAAAACTCGCCATCATGGAGATGTGAAGTACAGCATAGTCAACAATGTGGTAATAACTGTGTATGGTGCCAGGTCGGTACTAGACTAATTGGGGTGATCATTTTGTAAATTACATAAATGTCTAACCACTGTGCTGTACACCTGAAACTAATATAAAATACTGAATGTTAAAAAAAAAAAAAAAACGTTCTTTTTACTGCACTTGGAACTTTTCTATAAATGTGAGATTGATCAAAATAAAAATCTGAAAAAATATACAAAAGAAAAATGTACAGGGAATTTTTAAATGTATGTCTCAATAAAACTTTTCTTACCAAACAAAAAATGACTTGCCATCATGAAGTTTTTGCTCTTTTCAGCCCATGAGAACCCTAGTTAACCAAGTTACAGGAACTCGCCTAATCTAACCTCAACGTACGCTGTCAGCCCTCTCGCCCACCATTCCCTGCCATGCACCCTGCGTTAGTGCCAGCTATGGGGTGGGCGGGCCTGCCAGGCAGGGAGTTCAGCCCAGGCGAAGGCACAGAGGCGAGACTGAGCAGGACGGGTTCAGTCCCTCAGTAACGCATCCCTTCCCGTCTCCGGCAGGAACTGTAAGCTGAGCAGCAGCAGCTTGTCCATGGCCGCCGTCGACATCCTCTACATTGACATCACAAGGAGGTGGAACTCCATGACCCTGGACCAGCGGGAATCAGGTACCTGGTGACTGGCCTCCAGCATGCCCTCGGGAGTCCAGACAGATGGGCAGGACACTCTCCGTTCCTTCTTGTCCAGGGTCGAGGCAGGGGAAGGAGCGATTGAGCTGAATTTGAATTCGGGGGCACTACCTGCTGCAAGGCCGTGCCCACCCAAATTTAAAATTCCCCCTTAGAATCCCTTGTCTTTGCTTGGGGCTCTGATTCCATTCGTGCTGGGGGTACCCCACTGTTCGTTCATTCGTTCACCCCACAGCACACACTGAGCAGATGCCCGGCCAGGCCCTGGGCAGACTGGTGTGAATAGTGTTTGGTTCTCACCCTGAAGGAACTCACTGTAGAGTGGGAGGCAGATAAGAACACACTAGCACAGTGTGATGCATGCTAGGATGGAGGGAAGCAGAGAGAGGCCATCAGGGAATCCAGAGAAGAGCTTCTAGTCACATGAGGCCCGAGGAAGACGGCCTAGAGGGAGGTGGCCTGGAGAA
>CM053509.1:153386295-153450990 GCA_028627145.1 Eidolon dupreanum | reverse complement strand
GTGGTATAGGCCGGACAGTAAAGCCGGGAGTGAGAAGCCCATCTCAAGGGCCACTGCCACCTCACAGCTGGTGCCAGCCAGAGCCCAGCCCTCGCCTCCTAAGGAGGCCAGTCCAGTGCCCTGATTCCGAAGGAGGAGTTTGTGAAGCCAGCCACATTCCTGGGACCATTCAGGAAGTCACTGGCTGGCAAAAGACGACGTTCATGGTCGACTGGTGGTTCTTCCTTTTGGAAGTGTCAGCGGGAAGACCAAAGGGTCCTTCTTCGCTCCATGGTGCTCAGCCCAGGACTTCTCAATTAAGTTCTGGCCAGAGGGGTGGTGCAGTGACCAAGGGGGCAGCTTTGCCTGTCCTGGAGCTGCTGTGCGTCTAAGAAAGAAGTCAGAAGAGTGGGACATGTGTCCTCATTCTCACAGGGCACACGCTCATTCATTCTTTCGTTCATTCAGGAAATGGGATGAACATGTTACCAGGTATTGGGCCCTATGGGAATATAAAGACAAGTTATTTATAGATCCTACAATCAAGGAAAAAAAATAATAATAGAGACCATTAACTGAACATTTACTATGTGACAGAAATCAAAACTGCTTGTTATATGAGTGATCTCATTTAATTCTCACCCAGCCCGGTGAGACAATGGTGGTTAATCCCATTTGGCAGATGAGAATCTTAAAGGAGTGAATTTAAATAGATTGTGGCAAGTATTCCGGTGGGCACCCTGGGGTTTGAACCAAGAGCAGTCTGCCTTCAAAGCCCATCACCTTTCCATTATACCCAGTGTCTCCAGCTGTACAAATGGAAAGAACAGTCAACAACTGTAATGGGGCCCAGCCAGAGCTCAGATGTGGGAAGCTGCAAAGGAGAGTGGCTGCGGGGGTTAAAAGAGAGAACACTTACAAAGCACTTAGCATGGTGTGTGACCCAGAAGAGGTACTCGCTGTGTGTTCCGTGTCCATGAGGACGTAGCACATGGCCCAGAGCATGCGAGGGGCTCTCGCTCAGTGTCCGGTGAATGTTTGATGCACAGATGAATGCCTAAACAAGACGTGCCCACACCACACAAGCAGGGAGTTCCGGGTGTGAGAACCACGCCTTAGACCTGCAGCAAGACACTTGACGGGGCCTCCCTTTCCTCGCCTTCCTGTGGGCATAAAATGCCAGCCTATCTGGGTAACATCAATGCCCAATGCCAAACGCCCAGCACCAGCTGCACCTAAGTGCTCATGCCGTGTCCCCTTCTAGAAGCCAGCCCAGCCCTTCCTTCTGCCCTAATAAGACTTTGGTGCCCACTAAGGAAGTTAACCAGATTCCTGATGCTCAAGACCTTCATGAGCCAGCTCTTGAAATAAAGAAGAAAAACGGTGTTTAAAGAGAATAGTGTGGGTGGGTGCAGGGGGGCGGGGGAACTGGTAAGAAAAAGCATGCACATTATAAAATCCAAGTCTCAGGCCATCCCTTTTCAACAGGCTTGTTTTCTATTGATTTGTCTTTTATTGGACCAGGGACGTAGGATTGGATTAATTATACTCCTTGGTCCGTGAGACACTTCCATCCTGGTCCATGCATAGCCTGCTTTTATTTAGTTGGCTTTTTGAATTAGTTATTTTTAAAATGAAATGAGCATCCACAAGCTCACCACCCAAAACAAGAGCGTGGACTTGACGCTAACTCACATCTAACACTTGGCTCTTCCCAGCCCATTCCTCGCCTCTCCCCACCCTCATCTGCATCCTGTGTTCATCGTCTCTAAAGAGGCTTGTCTTCCTCTCCGTTAGAATGTCAATGACTAGTCAGGAGCTGGATGGGATTTAGTAACATGCGCTCCCACACCCTCAAACAGGCCAGTGTCATTGTCGTTTACAAAAATTAAAGATGCCAATGGACAATTTTAGAATTTCGAGCAGAAGACAGAAATCCAAATGAGGGTGTTATCAGCAGAACTGGGATGTAGTAGCCCCTCCCGTTGCCCAGACTCAAAATGAAGAAACAAGTGTGTCCGCGAAGATGCTGTCATTTCATGTAAATTGCGCTCTCAAGCCGCCCCTCGTCACGGAGCCTCCGCTCTCAACTCTTCCCAGAGCGGAGCTTCACTTCCGTGTGACGAGAGACAGGGACGGCATCAAGACCAGGCCAGGAAAGGCGATATCGGTGATGTCATCTTCGAGAGACAAATATTTCACTTGCAAAGAGAATGTTAGGGTCCAGCACCGGGGCATCTTGTCTATCTAGCATGTGGACCGACGTCCAGGGGCTGCTGACCACTAACGGCGTTGGTCACTTTGCAGCCAGATGTTTTGCTGTTTTAAGATATAAGGTAAAGGTCTCTCCCAGCAAGCAAGGGAAACGTGACTGCAAAGCAAGTAAAAATGAATCAGAAAGTTCCCCCCACCCACCCACCCATGTGAGCACGGGCATAGCACACCAGATGCGTGCACGGCACACAGGCACACACCCCTGGCTTGCAGAGGGAAATCTAAGAATGGTGTAGTTTAATGTCCAATATATGCTACAGACTCTTCGACAAAAATAAGAAATATTTCTTCCACTGCTTGAAGAACGCCTGAGCTACATGTGTACCCTCCTTCCTGGGACTGCCTGGGCTCCACTAGCAATATCACCAGAGCCCCGGGCTCTGGGAACAGCCAGACCTGCCTTCGAATCTGGGCTGGATAACTCGCTAGCTATGTAGCCTCTGCAAGTTACATAACTTCCTCAGAGCCTCGTGTTCATCCTCTGTAAAGTAGAAGTGATGACGGTGCCACTTCATAAAATCATTGATATGGATGAAGTGAGACAAAGCACAGAAAGCGCTCCGAGCAGGGTCTGCCACAGGAAATGCTCGGAAAGTGGGGGCTGCTGCTATTGTTATCACATTGCTCCTCCTGCACCCCTCTCTCAGGAAATACTTTCTGGACACCGACTCATGCCAGGTGCTCTGCAGGTGCTGGGAATAGACAGGAAGAAGTGCCTGCCTTGAGATGCTCACAGCTTGTGAGAGGGATGGGATAGGTAGCAACAGACTTTCCCTTGGTGCCTGACAGAGTGCCAGGCTCTCCTCTCCTTTCCCTCCAGCACGGCCCTCGCCCACCTTGGCCTGGACTGTTGCTGCAAACAGCCTGTGGCCTGGCTGCCCCTTTATCTTACACCATATTGTTGGACTGCAAACAGGGTCTCATTGGTCCAGCTCAAGGAAAGTGGGGATGGGTGGGCACTGTGAGGCCGGGGAAGGCTGAAGGCAGCAGGAAGTGGAGCATTGAGGCCTCAGGGCTGCAGGCCTGGACGCAGGACCAGTGTAGCTCTGCGTTTGCTCTGCCGCGGTCTCGGATGCCCGGCTTTCGCCATTCCTTTGGTGTCTGATGTCACGCTGGTGGGTGCTCGCTGCCTGCCCTGGGATGTCTGTGCTGGCCTCCAGCCCTCCCTCTGCATCACCTTTCAACCCAGAGCCAACCATCAGCTGTCCTCAGTCTCTGGTCTCACAACTCCGACTCAGGGGAGAGCGCCTGCGTGAGCCTGGCCTCACAGACTGGACCCCCTCCCACTCACGTCCACGCCGCCCTTCGCTAGCCCCGCATGCTCTTGCTCCAGTCAAGCAGCTGGCCATCATGGAGGTCCTCCACTGCGGGCATCCGCCTCTGCCGGAAACCCACTCCCCTTGCACACGCTGCCCAGGACCTGTCCTCAAGGAGCCTCAGACCATCCTTCTCATGGGCTCCGACAGCATCTGGCCCTGCTTCTTGACAGCGCATCAGCACTAATTAAATGAGAGCGTGGCATCTGTGCCTTAAGCTGGACCCACATCCATGAAGCAGAGCAGTTCCACCCTAATGAAGCTTGGCACTGTGCCCGGCACACAGTAGGTGCGTTGCAAACACAGCTCTCATGGAGGAAAGGTCAGACCCTGACAATCAGCTGATCCTGTGGGTGTCCAAGTCTTACTACTGTCTCTCCCCAAATTTCCTTTGTCGACTTATGCAAATCGCCTGCCTCCTATACTTTCATCAGCTAGAATGGGCCCCACTGAAATGTATTTGGTTAACAAGGTACTGAAATATTTAGAAGTATTTTTATTTGGAATGTTTAGCACAGCCTCACTTATACATATACATGAACGGCCGGCCTCCTCTCTGAAACATGGGGGCTGCAGATAACTAGGCAGGTTGCACACAGCGCCTCGCACGACGTGTCTGGCACAAGCGACATTCTTCAGCCTTGAAATCAGCTCAGAGTCAGATGGGCCTCTCTGGACGTGTGCCCTACACACTTACAAAATAGTAGGCATCAGAATTATTTTTAATAAAAGCGAATGAGCCAACAGAAACGCCAGCTCCTTTCTCCCTCTCACAGACACCTGTCTTCGGGGCCTGCTCCCGTGTAGGCTGGGCTTTCTGTAATTACATTTCCCCTCGGTGAGGGCCGCCCCAGACGTGTGTTCACACCCACAGCCCCTTTGTCAGCCAAGTGCCTGCTCTTTGTCATCTTCTTTGGCACCTCAAGGTGAAGCAGGATCTCCACCCATTGTCTGGCCCCAACCTCCCTCCCAAAAAGACAAAAGGAAAACAGCAGAACGATTTTTTATGCAGTCTTCCGCTTTTCTCGTACTTGTCGCTTACCATTCCCAGATCTTGCAGAAACAGCAGCGGCATGGAGCATTGTGGGAAAAGCATGAGCAACTGAGTCAGGCAGGCTGGGTTCAATGCCCTGCCCCTCCCTCTGGGAACCCCCAGGGGGCACTTCAGCCCGGAGAGAGAGCCTTTAACACGGGACAGGTGACATCCACCGTGCCTTGTTGTAAGGATTTAGTAAGGGAGCATATGCCTGGCTCAAACGGGAGCTCTTTTTGTTTAACTACCGTCGTCATTCCTGCTATTTGTGTGTGGTTTACAGATTACAAAACAGTTTCCCAGTCCACTGGGAAACTGCCCGTGAGCTTGGTCTTATTCCCAGGACTTCATTTAGGAAGGAGGAAGTGAAAGCTCAGAGCAGTAAAGGGGGTGGCGATGGGGGCGGGGGTGGGAGTTCAGAGCAGAAAACGGGTCCTGAGCTCTGTCGTCTGCTGCCTCAGGAAGTGACAGCAGTCACAAGCTCGTGAAGGTGGAAGGACCATGCCAATCTCAAAATGTCCACAGGCCCAAGAGCCCAACTCAGTGAGTGAGTCTTTTCTAAGGATCGGGCAGAGCTGAGTGTGGTATCTCTAAATAACAATTCATTGGATGGATGTGCCACAGTTTGTTAATCCATTCATCTGCTGAAGGACATCTTGGGTGTTTTTGATTTGGGGCGATTGGGAATAAAGCTACTGTAAACATTAGTTTGCAGGGTTTTGATGAAGATAAGTTTTCAACACAAGTGAACAAATACCTAGAAACATGATTTCTGGATTGTATGTTAAAACCATGTTTAGCTTAAGAAATTGCCAAATTGTCTTTCAAAGTGGACTCACCATCTGACATTCCCACCAGCAATGAATAAGGGCTCCTGTTGTTCCCCATCCTTACTATTGTCACTATCGCTCTGATGGGTGTGTACTGCGTTGTAGATATTCTTTACCAAGCGGAGGAAGTTCCCCGCTAGTCCTGGTTTGCTGAGACATTTTATTGTTGTTTGATAGGTTGGTTGTTTTCTTTATATATGTATCATAAATGGGTGTTGGGTTTTGTCACGTGCTTCTCCTGTGTCTATCGATGTGATCATGTGATTTTTCTTCTTTAGCCTGTTGTTGTGAAAGCTTACATTATTTGACTTTTGAACACTGAAGCCATCTTGGATACCTAGAACAAATCCTACTGGTCATGATGTATAATTCTTTTTATACGTTGTTGGATTTGATTTGCTGACATTTTGTTGAGGGTTTTTGCATCCATGTTTACAAGGGATATTGGTCTATAGTTTTTCCTTTCTAGGAATGCCATTATCTGGCCTTGGTAAGGTAATGCTGGGCTTGTGACATGGGTCAGGACGTGTTCCCTCTGCTTCTATATTCTGGAAGAGATTGTAGAAAATTAGTATTGTTTCTTAAATGTTTGGTAGAATTTATCATTGAAACCATCAGGGCCTAGAGCTTGCTTTTTTGAAAGGTTATTAATTCAATTTCTTTGATAGCTATAAGCTTATTCAGATTCTGTTTCTCCCTGTGAGAGTTTTAGTAAATTATGTCTTTCAAGAAATTGGTCCATTTTATCTAAGTTACCAAGTTTGTGGGTATAGTTATTCATAAAATTCCTTTATTATCTTTTTCATGTCCATGTGATCAGTAGTGAAGATCCTTCTTTCATTTCTGACATTAGTAATTTTTAATTACCAATTAGTAGTCTAGTAATTTTCTCTCTTTGTTTCTTGCTTAGCCCGGCTAGAGGTTTATCAATTTCATTGATCTTTTCATAGAACCACCTTTGGTTTAATTAATTTTTTCTATTGATTTCCTGTTTTAATTTCATTGATCCGTATTCTAATTTTTATTATTTTTTTTCTTTTGCTTACTTTAGATTTAACTTACTCTTTTTCTAGCTTCCTCAGGTAGAATCTTTGATGATTAATTTTAGGTATTTCATCTTGCCTAATATATGTATTCAATGCTGTAAGTTTCCCTGTAAACACTGCTTTCACTGCACCCTGCAGAATTCAGTAAGTTCTATATTTGTATTTATTTAGTTCAAAATATTTTTCAATTGCTCTTGTGATTTATTTTTTGACCCACATGTTATTTAGACATGTGCTATTTAATCTCCAACTATCTTTTTGTTATTGATCACTAGTTTAATTCCATTGTGGTTGGAAAGCATACTTTGTATGATTTTTCTTCTTTTAGATTTCTTAAGGTGTGTTTTATGGCCCAGAATGTAGTCTGTCCTGTGAATGTTCCATGTGGACTGAAAAGAATGTGTGTTCTGCCCTTATTAGATGACATATTTTATATATGTCAAATAGATCCAGTTGATTGATGGTGCTGTTCAGTTCAACCATATCCTTACCAGTTTTCTGCCTGCTGCATCTGTCAATTACTGATAGAGGTGTGTTGAAATCTCCAGCTACAATAGTGAATTTATCTATTTTCCCTTGAAGTTCTATCAGTTTTTGACACTCTGTTGTTAGCTATATACACGTTATAAAGATTGTTATGATTTCTTAGAGAACTGACCCCTTTATCATTATGTAATATCCACCTTTATCCCTGATAATTTTCTTTGTTCTGCAGTCTGCTTTGTCTAAAATTAATATTGCTACTCCAACTTTCTTTTGGCTCATGTTAGCATGATCTGTCTTTCTCCATCTCTTTACTTTTTAATCTATGTCTGTGTTTAAAGTAGATTTCTTATTAACAACATACAGTTGTGTTTTGTTTTTTTTATCAACTCTAACAAATTTTGTCCTTGGGGTGTCTTCATCCCACTGGACTTGAGAGACTCCCATTGGTCAGATGTCCTTGACCTCTGTGTATTCCCTGAGGTCTAGATAGAACAGTGATTCTCAAAGGGTGGGGTGGGGGGTGGTGCTTTTGACCCACCCCTGCCCTCAGGGACATTTGGCCATATCTGGAAACATTTTTGGTTGTCACAACTGGGGCAAGATGGGATCTAGTGAACGGAGGCCAAGGATGCTGCAAAACATCTTTTAATGTATAGTGCAGACCCCACAACAAAGAATTATCTGGCCTCAAATATTAGAGGTGTTGCAGTTGAGAAACCCCGAGGTGGAGAACACCCCCCTTCAGAATCTCCGCAGTAGCTCCACGTGTACTGGAAATTGACACATTTTCCCTTCGCTTCCCTAAAAGACAGCTCCCGGAGCTGTGGGAGCAATTCCCTGTGCCCCACCACGGTCATGTGATGCAGCTGCCAAGCAGCTCATGGCGCAGGATGGCAAGCAGCCTCTTGGGAAAGGGAGCACACCTGAACTGTTCAGGGAGACCTTACATGACTGAGGTGCTTTCTTCTTGGTAGCAGGTGGGTGTCTCTGCCCACACTTCCCCACTGATCACGTCTGTGAAGGGAGGAGGAAGCCTTATGTAAGCGCAGCCTCATACAACCTTCTGTCATTTTGGCACTCCAGGGCCTGGGACACCCCCTCCCTCCTGAAGTCTCAGGGGAATGTGGTTCTGTTCTAAACAGATCCGACAGGGTCTACTTGTCACCTGCAGGATAAAAGCTGAGCTCCTCAGCCTTTGAGATTGGCCTGGCCAGCCTCTTCTCTATCCTCTGCAACCCCAGCCCCGGTCTCCACCCACTCCCCTCCCACACACCCTGTGCGGCAGCCATAGGGCTACTCTGGGCCAGGCCAGCATGCTCTTTCATGCCTCTGCTCATGCGTGTCTCCCTGCCTACAATGCCTTTCTCTATCTTGATGTCCTGGACAGCGCCCACACGTGAGACCGCCTTTGTGAAGCCTCCAGGCCCCCTCTCTGCCTTCCTGAGAGTCAGCCATGCCCTCATCTGTGCTCTTTGCTTCTTGGCATACCCCTGCAGTAGGTCTTATCTTGTTGGGTCGTAAGAGTTTGCATAAGTCTGTATCCCCTCCTCACCTGCTCCCAGTGGGTGCTGAGCTCCTCGATGCTCCTACCTGACTCATGTCTGGGGCCCAGGGCCTAGCACAGTGAAAGCTTTATTGAGCGAGCGAGTGAGCGAGCAAGTGAGTGAACGAGCAAATAGATGGATAGAGGGAATCTCATTGGGCTCCTTTTTCTCAGAGTGACTCTATCCAGGAACCTCAATGGTTCCGGGTCGCTCACCTGGTTAACTGAGACACAGGACACGCCACCTTAGCTCTACCTCTTCTTCTGCCATGGATGCTGTATGATCCTGAACAAGTCACTCGCCCTCTACACTCTATGTGCCCGTGGTAACCAGCTGTGACACTCTAGTGTGTTCCATGCATGATCCCAAGCAGAAGAGGTAATAGAATCCTAACCAAGTTCAGAACGCTCCCTAATTCTGCGTTCCCAGTGGCCCCAACTGGCACCCAGACAGCAATGCCACTGAGCCTGAGTACAGTGGGAAAAAAAAAAAAAACGTTTTCCTGCACTAATAAAATTACCTTCTCTAAAGAAGGCAATTTGCATGTTAATGTTTTGGGTGATTCTGTGCAGTTCCAATGCCCCGAGGGCTGCAATTTCTCGCTGACAAAGTGACAAAAATAAACTCCCGCATAAAAGAGCATTTCTTTTCTCTCTCATTTGTACTCCAAAGTGACATTCTTAATGGGAGTCGAGTTGAAATGCACTTCTCTGTCTTATTTTTGACACTGATCTGCCCTCTCACCACCTTTCCAAGTGACAGGTCGGTTCCTCAGAGTTCCTCAAAGCTCCTCAAACTGGTCTCTCCTTGAGGACAGGGCTTGGTCTTCTCGGTAGTGGGCACCCCCCAGCCCCACCCCCAAGGCTCCTGACTCTGGTCTTCTGAAAATTCCATAAGGCCCAGCTAGTGAACTGGAGGGAAAGGTTGGGGAACAGGAAAGCACCTGCCTTTGGCACAAGTTAGGGTAGCCTAACTCCCCCCCCCCTCACCAGGCTGTCTATTTAGGAAACAAAGAACAGCTATAATGGATGAAGATTCTGAGCCTCTGCCCTCCAGGGCAGCAGACTGTTTATCTGCCAGGCTTGGCCCTTGATGACCTGAAGACAATAAAGAAGGTCAGGGCATCTGTTTACAGGGCATCTTCCTTATGCTAGACACGAGGCGGGGCCTCTTATATCTATGCTCTCTTGTTGTAAGAGCTGGCCAACCTGGTAGGTAAGAGCTGAAGATATGGAAGATATTTAAATATGAAAGATATTTAAAGCCCAGTGTGAAGTGAATGAGCGAGGTCATCTAGCAGCTTGTAAGAATCAGATCCTGGATTGAACTTAGTTAGGTATGAGTGTTATAAGATTGGGCTCTTTCTTATACTACGTGGATGCTGAACGCATGCTCCCAAAATCCATCAATGACCCAAACAGGGGAAGGGAGAGGAAAAATGACATTTACCAAACACCTGCCGTGTGCCATATACGACGTCTATGATTTCATTCAGTCGGTCAACTAAATGTTCAGTGAGCACCTACCACATGTCAGGTACTAGTAGTGATGGGCACATACAGTGACCAATAGGACACCCAGGCCTCACGCCCCTCCCAGTCTAGTAGCAGAGACAGACAGACATTCAATCCAGAAACACAAAAATCAATGTTGTGGTGAGTTCTATGAAATAAAAGTTTTAAGGAAAATAGCAGAGAAGACCTAAAGGTGGATCAGGGAGATTTGTCCGTAAAAGTGACATTGGAGCTGAGATCTAAGAGCAAAGCAGGCGAAGACTGAGGGGAAGGCTGTTCCAGCAGAGGGAACGGCTAGTGGCAAGAACCCTGAGCTGGGACAGTGTGCAGAGGCTTCTAGAGGATGAAAGAGGGCAGGGGGTGGCATGCAGGAAAACAGGGGTGCACTGGAATGTGTGTGGGGGAGGGCTACAGAGCAGGCGGGGCTAGATCCTGCAGAGTACTGAGAGCGGGTTAAGGAATGTGGATTGTGTCCTGACTGTTGCCGGGAGCTTAAAGCAGGGGAATCCGTGGCTTGATTCATGCTTCTAAAAGGTCCTTCTGGATGCTGGGTTGGAAGGGGGCAGCCGTGGCAGCGAGGAGACCAGAGGAGGCTGTGCGGGAGTCCAGGGCCGTGCTGGTCTCTCAGGCTGAGGGTGCTGGGTGGGGTGATGATGGTGGCAGTGGAGAGCAGGCGTGTAAAGTACTTGGGACGTCGGGGGAGGTAGGGGCTGTGGGAGAGGCGCGGCAACAATGGCTCTCAGACTTCTGGCTTGAGCAATGAGGTGGGTGGAAATATTATTTATTGAAATGGGCGGGACTTACAGAAAAGCACAGTTGGTGAGGGAAGTTCTCCGTTCTCCGAGATCCATTGCTAACAAACTCTTTGAGATGCTAATGAGATAACCCAGTGGCAAAAAAGCAGGTTGGCGGGGAGATGAGGATTGGAGGGCATTGATTCGTGGAAGATATTTAAAGCCTAGGGAATGAATGACAGGAAGAGAGAGAAGAGAAGC
Source organism: Eidolon dupreanum (assembly GCA_028627145.1). Lineage (NCBI taxonomy): Eukaryota > Metazoa > Chordata > Mammalia > Chiroptera > Pteropodidae > Eidolon > Eidolon dupreanum. The sequence goes on along the minus strand of CM053509.1, from coordinate 153,439,973 downwards.
TGGGCCTAGGCCGAGAGCCCTACAGGACCCCAGGCCAAGTAAAGTGGAGAAAAGCCAGCAGAGGACAGGAGAGCCTGAGCCAGGAGTGATCCAAAAGATACATAGAAAAGCAGAATGGGGAGTCAGAGGAGCCGGAAGAGAGATTGCAAGGGAGGAGGCTTCAGAATGAGCTAGAAGGGAATGGGTGGTGCCCAGTCTTCTGGCAAAAGCATTTGGTGAAAAGGTAGCAATGTCCACCCTGAGCAGCAGGACGGGAGGCCGTGGGGACAGGGTGTGTGCCAGCATCTCTTTGAGAAGTTTGGCTGAGCAGGGAGCCGTGATAGAATGCTGGCTACTGAGATGACTTGCCGAGGCAGCCTCTTAAACAGCGCAAGACCCCGGGTGCGTTTGACTGTGTCTGACAGCCGATGGGCACAATTCAGGGGAAGGGAAGAAACGGACGCGCTGGGAGCTCCAGGCACTGACTCCAGACTACCTCCCTTTCCTCCCTGAGGCGCCCTGGAAGCTTCCCTGCCTCTCCCTCTGCTTCTTCCTTTGTGTTCTAACACTCTCCACTCTTCAGTTCCTCTCTCCCCTCGCTCAGATCCCCCTCCCCTCCATCAGATGGGGGCTTGCACATCCCTGCGTCCACCTGATAGGTGGTCAGCGAATATTCACAGGATGCAACCACCCTGGCTGCTGCCTCGCTAATCCTCTAGAGCAATGCCATCGTGCGGAAGAAGCGTTAGATTTGTTCCGTGGGAAAGCGGGCCCAGTGGAGATGCTTCGCACATGTCAGCTGGGAGGCAAAGAGCCCACAGTGAGAAGGGGCCTCCTGGGGAGGTGATGAGCATCCCTCACTAGCGATGGCCTCGTCGGGGCTAGATGGCCAGTCAGCAATGTCAGGGAGGGCAACCGTGGCTCAGAATCTCACAGGGAAACTACAGGAAGACAGACGAACAGTCCTGGAAGCAGTCCTGCTAACTCGCGACTTGTGGCTTCTTCCCTGCCTCTCCTAGGAAACCCGATGCAGGGAGGGCAGACTCACAGAGCCAGCGCCCGAACCTCCACCACCACCCCCAGTCTGCGGGGCTCTGGGTGAACGTCTTTACCTCCCCGCACCCCTGAAACTTGGAGTGAGTGCCCAACTACCAAGCAGAACCCCAGACAGAAGCGAAGTTAGAACCCCAGACAGAAGCGAAGTTTCACTGTGTCATTAAACACAGGCGAACAACCAAAGCGTGAAATGGGGAGTGGGGGACATAAATGATTACCACCCAGATTTTGTTTCGAGGATTAAATGAGAGGTGCCCGTCAAGAGCTCGCCACAGCGCCTGATACAAACTAGGCACGTGCCACGCGCCAACGACTCTTCTTAATTCTTATTATTCTGGGTGTTGTTCTAATGCTGTAAGGGCTGGACTGTGTTGTCTGTGAGGTGCTTTTCGAGCCAGGGATTCTGATCGCCTGCTGAGGAATGCGTGTTGAGCCTCGGAAGGTCCCATCAGAGCCATTAATCCCACAAGAAATGTCTAAAATAGCACGGAGGAGTTGCAGGAAGCAGGGACCAGTCCTGTAGCCTGTCCTCTCAGACTGTGACTCAGGAACCTGGGTCCGTGCTGTGGTGGAATCGGGTGACACTAGATGGGACTGGAGTGGGACCTCTGGGCCACTGTGCGCTGGCCAGCGGTATGACCTGTGATGAATGAAATGGCAGAATAGCTGCCTTCGTCTTTGATTATATTTGTTATTTAGGTGCTGCAGGCTTCTGGGGGTAATGATTTTCCTGCAAGGTCTATTTATGGTTCCCTCCTGACCCTTATTAATTTTTTCCATCTGGCCAAGAGCAAAGGTGACAGCGATTTGTCGCTGTAATGCTCAAATACGATGACTGCGTGTATGCGACTTCCCTTCCCCGGCTCTCTCTTTCTTTCCCCAAAGGGTGGGCCTTGAGGAGGTTCCGCCGGGTGCGGGGGAGAGGCCATGTGCAGCAGTGGTGGCCACCCCGGCACCACCACCCTCCAGCGGTGCGACCTCGAGCGAGTGAAGTGTGGCACTGGGCGAGTGGCCGGGCCCCTCGGGGTGGCCGCGAGACAAAATGCACTGCACGCATCCAGACAGGCAGAGCGTCCTCAATAAACGCGGTGTGCGATTCTAGCTATTGCCATTTTTAAAACATTCGGAAGCCACCATCATCGTCCGTGCTTCTGGAATCCTGAGAAATCGCCCAGCCTGCCGCTCATTTTACAGAAGGAGGACGTGCGGCCAGGAGAAGGGAGGTGACCGGCCCAAAGCCACGCCACGCACAGGGGCAAAGACCGTCCGGGGGTCCAGGTCCCCTGACCGGCCTGCGTGGCGTTTCCTCCTCGTGACCTCATCAGTCGGCTCGTTTCTCCGTCCACCACTTGAGAGCCTGCTCTGTGAGAGCTGGAGATGGGGGCGAAGGCTCCCTGGCCTTGTGACCGTCTAGCGTGGAGACGAGCGATCGGCCATCTGCAATCAAGGAAGGAAATGAAACCAACGTTCCGACAGCACGCCAGGCACGGTGAGGGGAGGGTGCAGAATCAAAGCGCGGGGCGGCGAAGGCGCGTCTCTGCTCTTTCTGAAGCACCGCGTTGGGCTCTTTCCGGGCGCTGCCTTGTAAAAGCCACTCGAGGCAGACAGTGCTCCTCCCACTCCACAGATGAAGAAATGGCAACCTCGAGAAGTGCAACGACTTGCTAAAGACCAGACAGCTCCGGAGTGGCAGCGCTGGGACCCAGGCCGGCCCATCTGAGTCCCAGCCACTCTTCCGCAGAGCCAAATGCCAGCTCATGGGAAACGCCCAGGTCCGAGGTCCCATAATGCAGTCCTCGAGACACCCGCCCCAGGCCTGGAGAGGCTGGGGCAACGTCTGAGGGGACCGTGAGGCAGCAGACAGGGAGCCAGGCTGCGAGGCGCCCTCATTGCGGAGGGCGGACTGAGATTCTTGAGATTAACCACCCTGGGGAGGGTGCAGCCTTCACAGACAGCTCTTGCGGGGAACATTCCACTGCACAGACAGGAATCGCTAAGCCAGCTCTAGTCAAGATCACTCAGCTTTATTTCCTACGGACAGTTGCAAGCAGAAAGCTTGTGTACTTACCCATTTAGACTTGCACTACGAGACAGAAACATCTCTTCTCGGTGAGTAATAAGAAAGAGATTTAAAGGTCGGAGAGAGACAAGGAACTGGAAGGAGCTAACCTAGCCCGGCACACCGATACCTTGAAATAGAATCCCTAGCAAGAAGCTCAGGTATATTTGAGAGGTTAAAAAAAAAAAATCTCATTTCAGTCTAGGGTAATATCCCTGGCTGTCAACAATGATTTGGATTTAATTATATCATACCTGCAAATGTGCTCCATAAACTGTAAACTAATACATAAATGTAAGAAGATAAGAGCATGCTGTAGGAAAGAGTGTGGGTTCAGGAGTCAGGCGTGGGTTTGGGTGCTGCCTCGTCCACTGAGGGGGCCCTGGACAAGCCACCGGGCCCCTGGGGATCTGCGCTCCTCGACAGGAAACGGTGGATACTTGTGACAATGTCCTCTCCCGAACACTCCTCTGCGTGCGGGCGAGAAAACAAACATGCTTCACAAATTGGCAGGCGCTGTGTACACATAGGAATTGTCCTCCTTTCCATCCTTACGCCCCAGAATAGGTGACGGGATTATCGGAGAGCGGCCACCAGGGCTTTCGTTAAGTCCTCTGGGCAGTGGAGAGGAGAGCACCGGGGGCCGGGAGGAGCCGGCGGGCCCACCCTCGCCCGGCGATTGACAGAACGAGGCCGTGGTGGGTCAGCAGCCGCGTCCCAGCCTCCACGTGGCGGTCTCGAGTGAGAAACGCGCGTATGGCCGCGTCGGGGACTTTTCAAAGGCCGCTTGCTCCAGCGACATCCGTCAGCTCAAATGAAGTTTCGAAAAATACTCAACAGCTTATCGTCAGGCATGGGAGGCAGGTGGGGATGGCGTGTGTGCGGAGACCAGCGGATCTGACCGTACCTCCTGGCCGACGCCCGTGGAGACGGACAGAGCCCATCCCTCGTTCACTCCACGGCGGGTAGCGTTTCTTCCTTCTCGACGACTGGAAGTGACGCTAGGACTCGGCCAGCTCTTCGAAGGCTCTTGAAGCAGCTCAGAGTGAAGAAGTTATGAGAATGGCCCTCAGCGTCTGTCGCCCATGACTGTGTGACTTTGACGAGTCTCTAATGTGAAGTGGCATTGATGGTAACACCCGATTCATAAGGTTTCTGTGGGATTAAGTTAAATAATGCACAGGGAGCCCTCAGTCCTGGGCCTTGCACTTAATGAGGGCTCAATACACATTAACTACTTTTGTTTCCTCGCGTTACGGTCACGGTAACAGGTCACTAAAGCAGTATTACCAAAAAAAATGCTTCCAACTCCTGTCGGAGCCTTGGGGGTTTCCAAGGGGCTGGCAGAGGAGCAGGGAAGAGGGGTAGGGTTTCTCCTACCTCCCCCGAATGTTCAGACAGTCTCAGAGACTTGAATGGCGGAAAGAGAGCGACCCCGAGTGCTGGGTGCAGCTCTGCAGAACTAAGCCTGCCGGGTGCTCCGGACTCATGTGCCTGCCACATTCATGTGCTGAAACCCCTACCTCCCCGCCCCGCCCCCGCCATCCCCCCCTCCCCTGCCATCCCCTCCCCTGCTGATTGGGGACAGGGCTTCTAAGGAAGTAATTGAGGAAATGAGATCATAAGGGTGGGGCCCTGATCCAACAGGACTGGTGTCCTTATAAGAAGAGACATCAGAGAGCTGGCTCGCTCTCTCTGCCATATGAGGACATAGCAACAAGGTGGCCGTCTGTAAGCCAAAAAGAGAGCTCTCACCAGAACCAAACCATGCTGGCACCCCTATCTGCGCCTTGCAGCCCCTGGAACTGTGAACATATAAATTTCTGTTGTTTAAGCCACCCAGGCTGTGACATTTTGTGCTGGCAGCCCAAGCAGAGGAAGATGGGAGGGAGGGGTGGGCAGTGGGATTTCAGAGGAGAAAGCTCGTTCTGTGCAGCCCCAAAGGCTGAGAGGCCACAGCACAGCTAGCCCAGCCCCAAAGACCATGTTCTTCCTGCTTTTCTCCACTGGCTCCTCCAGGGCCTGTAAAGAGATGGCCAAGTGGGAGTGTTTGTTCCATTGGTTCCTGAGCACCCATGGGCGCAGAATCCCCCACGCTGCAGTTGCAAGTGTGGCTTCTGGGGCTGCATCGCCAGTGGGTAGAATTTCCAGGGCATGGAAACAGGAAGCTCCACGTCTGGCCAGGGCCCCAGATTATTTTAGGCATAAAATATCTGAAAAACCCAGGCCTCGAGGGGAGGCTATTCAGTCTCCTCAGCCCAGAGCGCAGGGGTCTCCTCCACAGACTCCTGTCTCGCCTTCTACCGCGTCCAACCCACCGGCACCTCGCAAACCCGCCGGCTCTACCCTCCGACTCTATCAAGAACGTCGCCACCCTCGTCACCACCTCCACCGCTACCACCTGGTCCAAGGCCCTCTCGGCTGGGACCTCCTCGCCTTCTTTCACACGCGCCCCTAGCACCTTCTCTCAACTCAGCAGCCACCCTGCTCTGGTCACTTCGAAACTCCCCAGGGGGGTCCCGTCTTCCTCGTCATGAAACCCAGTGTCCGACCTTGGTCCGCAGGGCGCTCCGTGGCCTGGCCTGCTAGAGCCATTCAGGTCCAGTCTTCCTCAGTCCAGACAGAGGAGGGCAGGGCTTCAGGGAGGACGGCGGAGCTCTGCCCTACTCAGCGGTCAAGTGATGATGCTGGGAGGAGCCAGGGGTATGTGGTTTCTCAGGAACCAAGGGAGGGCTTAATGCAGAAGTGGCACGCTTCCATGGTTTTTCAGCTCTGTCTTTTAAAAATTCCTGAGTGAGTCTGCTCTCAATCAGAGTGTCTTAAATGCAGACTTGTTTAGCTCAACGTCAAGCATCTTGCAGTTCGGGGGTCGGTCCTCGTACAAACAGGTCCCTTTCTACAGACGGGTGCTCAGGGTGGATTGTGTGCCCACTGGACTCGGCAGTGGGGAGGAGGATGCAGGGACAGTGTTCTCAACGTGGGGTCACCGTCCAGGAACTTGGTAGAAGTGCAAATTCACAGACCTTTGGAAAGGGGACCCCAGGGCGGGCCCCAGTCTGTGTTTTCACAAGACCCCCAGAGATTCTGAACTTTGAGAGTCTCTGGTCTGCATCGTCTTGGTTTTGAGAAGTCTGCTCATCGTCTGAGAGGAGTTTTCACAGGCCGTCTTTACTCCCGCCCCTTGGCTCACCTCTGTATCCTCTGCTGTACCGTGGGAATGACAGCTGCATCACCAGGTCGTCGAAGGGTCGCAGTCCATTCAGGTGTTTCTCAGGGGTCTTCACTAGTGCCTGCTATGCGTTAGGCTACGCTGGACACTGGGGACAACATCTTCGCTTCCAGGAGCACAGACTCCTACTGGGGAGACGGGTTGGGGGCCCTTTAAAAATATAATATGCATTTTTTCTAATTGTTATCAACAATGAGAGTGCATGATCTTAATTGGAAAATACAAAAAAATAGGAAGAAGGATGCAAAAATATGCTACAAGTCTAGCACACTTCTCCCCTGCCCCTGTTATAAATAGGTAGCAGTGAATACCATGTGTGCATTGTGGGTTTTGGGGAAGAAATATTTTGAAACATTTGAACAGCTCTTAAAACTTTTGCCAAATTGCTTCTCAAAAGTCCATAGCAATCCCGCCACTACCTCACTGTAAACGATATTTTATATTTTTGTTAGTTTAATGGCTGAGCAATAGCACCTGTGGCTTCAACAGGACTGGATGTTTTCTCTTTTACTCACTGATAATGTATGTGAACTACCCATTTGTATGCTTTGTCCATTTAGGGGGACTCTCTAAGGTTTAACGTGAAATTAATTACCAAACCAAACTTACCTTAAAAAAGAGATTCCTAGAGTTTTATCGTAAGAGAATAAATCAGAAATAAAAACAGTGATATACCAAGAGTTTGTTACAGTAATCTCAATCATAGTGAAAAAACACAGCTAGTATCAGTGTTTAACTGTGTGGCGAGATTTGATGCAACAATTAAAATAATGTTATGAAGGTTGCCTGGCAACATACAAAAATGTTTATGATATAATTTTAAGCAAAATGAGTACAAGGTTCTGTTCATGGTGTTACTACAACTAAGTGAAAACATCTTCCGAGGACAAAGAGTGGCTGGAAGCTCAGTCAGCAAAATGACACTTGGGTTCCAGAGGGGACAACGCATGAGATTCCCACTCTGTTTTATAATAAGTAATAATTAGGAAGGAGAGAGTCCCAGAACGAGCATATCAACTCTCTGTGGAGGATCAGAAAAGGCTGCAGATGCCAGCCAGGTGGGGGCTGCTCCATCACCTGCCTCAGCCCCCAGCGCAGGTGTGGCCCAGCGGCACTGCTCCGGGAACAAAGCTTAGATCGTCCGAGTACACTTGCTCCGCCAGCCGCTCTCCTCCTCCTGAAAAAGGTTGAATTCTCTGAAGCTCGGTGAAGCCTGACCTGGGTTTGGCCACTGTTTCCTGGGCCACCTGGATGAAAGGATCAAGAACAGTGTCTTGTCAGACACACACACAGCCCCTTAGAATAGTCGTTGTGGAGCTAAAGCCCCATGCGTGTGGTGTACAGTTCAGGATGTCCCCTCTTCCCAACCCTCATCAGCTTTAAGACTCGCTCAGACGTGCTCAGCCGGACTGAGCCGTGACTGCAGGGCTGTTCGTCAGCGTACGGCCTCTTCCCCAGTCCCTGGCCTGAGAAGTGTTTGGTTTGCTTTCTTTTCGGTGGTGGTGGTTGTAGGTGCCTTTTGCAGTCAGGAGACCTGGGGTCTCGTCCTGCTTCTGTCAGTTACTGGCTGTGTGACTTGGGGCCTGCCCTCATTTACCTCTCTTCTCTTCTGCAAAATAAAGATGCTAGACAAATATTCTAGGGCATTGGAAGTGACAGTGGCTTTGCTGGTTATGAAGATCCAAGAGTCTGAAGTGGGAGCGGGGGCGGGCAGAGCTCTAGGCTGCCATACACCTCACAAGATTTCATTTGAGGACTAAAACAAACCAAGCCAAAATTTAAAAATCCCACAAAGCTTCATCACTATTTAAAAAAGGAGGAACCTCCAGATGAGAAAACGTGCTCCGGCTGTTAAGCATGTGAGACCACAACATGGATCATAGCTAGCTTCGCCCCAACACCTTTAAGGCAAACACTTTGCCCCAACACTTTACCCCACTCACTTCCCCTGGCCTTTCGGCCCCCTCCAGAGTCGAGTCCCCTGGCTGCTTCCCCAGCCTGTCCTGCCGCAGGCACTAGGATTATTACTGAGCCATATACATGCCCACCTGCCATGCTCTTCCCTGTTCTCGGCCCAGCCCACCGCTCCCAGCTCAGTTCTGCCCATCCAAGCCCTATCCCTTCTTCAATGCTCAACTCAAATGCCCCCTTCCCCACAAGCCTCCTCTTAGCCCCCCAAACCCGCAGCCTCCCCACCGTTGGCTTTGCTATTTCCTACTTGTTCTACATATTTTCATCGAAGCCTGTCTGTATCCTTATCCCCGGAATGTTCTTGGTAGGGATGCCTATGAGGGTCTTTTAGGAGTGAGGTGCAGAATCAACAGTGCATGAGGCCTGGGTTCGAATCCCAGCCCTGCCCTTACCAGTGTGTGACCCAAGGGTCAGTTAGTTCATCTTCCTGGGCCTTAGTTTTCTCATCTGCACAATGGGCATTGCAGTGAGGAACAGAGCACCTGCCGTAGTGTATCTGGCTCATGCAAGAGCGAATAATGTCCATTCCCCTCTACTTCCTCTTTTGTTTTCCATAGATATAGATAGATAGATAGATAGATAGATAGATAGATAGATAGATAGACAGATAGGTACATGGAGATCTATATATATTTAACTTTTTTTTTATCAAAGTAGAAAAAAGTAGAAAGCTTGCATTGTGTTTTTTTTCCAAGTAACACATGTGTAACTTCAACTTTAAATAGTAGCAAAGGGTTCATAATTAAAAGCAGCTGCCCTTGCATCGCCTTTTTCCACCCGCTAGATTTTTCCATTGCGTATTTTTAAACTTCATACATGTTTACTATAGAAAATCAGAAAATGTAGACAAGCAAACCAAGTATAACACATTAAATCCGACTTCTTGTTTTTAGAATGTCTTCCAAATCATTTAGCCATGCATGCTTTTTTTTCCCAAAAATGAAGTCCTCAGTGTATATTTCAGTGCATTATCGCTCTAATCACAATCTGCCTTCAATTATGAAAAGGAAACAAATATTTGTTGAGTGAAAGATGCCCAGTCCTTGCTGCTCGGTGTGCGCTGCCTCAACCAGCAGCCTGGGCACCGCCGGAAGCTCGCCAAAAATGCAGTGTCCCCAGTGCCACCCCAGGATCTGCATTTTGACAAAATCCTGGTGACCGGCAAGCACCTTAAAGCTGGGAAGGGTTGTGTAGAGCAGAGCTACTCAAAGTTGCAATCCACGAACTCTTCCTTACGGTCCTGGACAAGAGGCTTGAGCCGGAATGTAAACGCGTGCCGCTTCCTGTACAGAGACTTGATGCCAAACACTGCCAGCTGAACTAAACAACGTGATTGATGAGGAGGCCGATTTACATTAGGGCCCGAGCTCCTTATCTTGTCAGGGACCGGGGACACGCAGTTCCTGGACTTGGCACCCGGCCTCTGATCACACTTGGAGTGGCACTGTTTAGATCATAAGTTGGGAACTCGGGGGCTGGGACCGCCCTGGGTTTCTCTGGCTTTAGATCCTGGCCTCTCACACTCTGCATGTGTCTGACCCTCCCATCGACTGTCACACACACACACACACACACACACACACAGAAGCATGCACACACACGCACGCACACTTGCACGCACCCTAGGAGGGTGTCTGAGTCAGACAGAGGCCCCGTTTCCCTGTGTCCCTGTCCAGACCAGGCCTCCGTTTACATTAAAGGGGCTTGGCACCAGGGTTCCCCTTCTCTGTCAACTCCTGCTGGCAGAGCCAGACAGAGCAGGGGGCTTGCAGAGCATCTGGAGTCCAGAGAAGCCCAGCGAAAAAGCCGGGATGGACTTGGAAAGAGACAAAGCCGTGTTGCTGCTCAGCTCAAGCTCCCAGCGCTGAGACACTCTCAGTTCTCGGGGTCCACGCATAACCTCGCCTTTATAAACCCCAGGCCAGGCTTCTGCCTGTGGTGACAGAAGCCAGTGAACGATGCCTCCGAGTGGGACAGCAAGGCCACCGGGAAGGTGCGGACGAGCAGGGCCGGAGCTGGCCTCCTCTAGAACATTGTGTGGCATTTGGTCCGGCCTTCGCATCACCTTCCCCAAGGAGCCCAGGGAAGCCCGTGGACTTGGATCACGGAGTTCGTTTTTACTGGACATTGGGAAGACTAAGCACCTTTCATGCAACACAACTCAGTTAGAAGAATTGGGAGTCAGCTTGAATTTCCAGGCCACTATTCCCTGGCTATGTGACCTTAGAGAAGCGACTCGACCTCTCTGTTAGTTTCCTTGTCTGTGAAGTGGGGTGTAATAATACGAACCTCGAAAAAGTGTTGTGAGGGTTAGCGATAGTGTCCGTAAAGTGCCTAGAGCCACCTCATTCATTCATTCATTCACTCACTCACTCATGTATTCATCATGTCTATATTGAGCACCTTCTGGTATCTAGCACTGGGGGGTGAGCTGGAAGATAGATCGTCGAAAAAAAAAACACACACAAATAAGCACTGAGCAAGCTGCAGTATGTGCTACAAAGACGAGGCAAAAAGCCTGTGCCAGGGGCCAGACCTAACCTGGAGATCAGGGAAGGTTTTCCTGAGCAAGTGATTTGGAGCTCAGATCCTAAGGATGAGTAGGAGCTTATGAGGTAAACTAAGGAAAGAACATTCCAGGGGGATAGTAGGGACTACTAGTAAAACATTCCAGAATGTAGTTTTAGAGAAAGAGAAGGGGTCAGGTGTATTTTACCTTTTGATGTGAAACTTGCATACAGCAAAATACACAAATCTTAAGGCACAATTGGATGAGTGTTGACAGATGCACACACCATATAGCCATCACCTCCCTCCAGATGTAGAGCGTTGCCATTGGGTTGTGCTTAACCTTGATTACTCTTTCCTTTAAGATCATGTCAAGGCCTGGGTTTCAAGGGGAACAGTTCACCGTGGTGCAGAGGGATGAGGCTTTGGACTAGGCTCAAATCCCAACTCCACCACCTTCCACCCATAAGGACTTTGCCCAGATCTCCCCACTTCTCTGAAACTCAGTTTCCTCATCTGTAAACCTGGGCCAATTAAACCTACTTCGTAAGGTTGCTTAAGGAATGAAGCTTGCTCTTAATGCCCAGCCGGCGCGGTGCCTGGTGCGCAGGCCCTCTGCGCGTGAGCCCTGTTTCACTTCCTGAGCGGAACCGAAGGCGGGGGCGGGGGCGGGGGCGGGGGGGGCGGGGGGGCGGAGCCCAGTGGGCGGAGTCGGGCCTTCCCAGGGCAGCAGCACGCACACCCCTAACGCTGGTCCCTTCGTCCACAGGGATGTGCCTGCAGGCCTTCGTAGAGGCTTTCTTCTACCTGGCTCAGAGGAAGTTCAAGATGCTGCCACTCCACGAGCAGGTGGCCTCTCTGATCGACCTGTGCGAGTACCACCTGTCCCTGCTGGATGAAAAGCGCCTGGTGTGCGGCCGGAGTGGCGCGCTGGGCAGCCGGCCCCCGAACATCGGCAGTCCCCAGGAAGCCACGCCTGCAGCCTCGCTGGCAGAGATCAACCTCCCGCCTTGCACGGATAAGCTCTCCCATTCCAGACACGCTCTGTCCTGAGGGCCACTCTGCCCTCCCGGAAGAAGAGTGAGCCACTCAGGGCTGCCGAGGAGCCCCGGCCTTCCCGCCCGCGGAGAGGCGGAGGGCGGCCGAGAATTCCCGCCCGAGACGCTGCTGATCGTGTCTCCGTGTTGTGCTGAGCTGCGCTTCGAAAGGCCAACTGATTCTCACCTGCCTCTTGGTTCTCTAACCGCTTGCAAGTCACCAGTGGACATACGACATCCTGAACGTGACAGATGGCATCTTCTATGCTGGGCCCACAGGAAGCAACCGTCGGAGTAAAACTGTTGAGTTTGGGGCGCCAGCAGCCCCCAGACTGAGACCCGTGCTGAGGAGAGAACTCGGGACTGCCGAGTCCTGGGTCTGCCAGGCCCCTGGAGAGAGTACTGGTCAAAGCCCCTGATCATCATGTCGAGATCCCACCTCCCACTCTGTGAAAACGAAACGGAAATATCCAAGCAGGCGCCGTAACTCCCCCATCTCAATCATGGGCTACATGGGTGTAGTGAACAGATTAGCCTCATTTATCTCATTAGCTTGCCTGTTGCTGCAGTGTTTGGTTTGTTATTAATTAAGAAATAATTAAGAAGTCACTAACTAAGGCTCCTAGGGTCTTGGAGCTGGCAGGGACTCAGAAGTCATCTTGCCTGATTTTGTTTGACCTTGACCCCCAGAGCAGGAGTCCCATGGTCACGTGGCCTCTGATTGGAGCCCTCCATCGGATGGGGTACTTCCATGTGCCCACCGGGCTCTAGAAGCTCTGGGTGAGAAGGGGGAAACTTCTGGGGAGGGGTGGGGAACAAGACCTGGGTGAGGATTGGGGCAAGAGGAACATGGGGCCAGAAGCCCGGGTACCAGGCATGGTGCCAGGAAACAGGAAGTCCATGCTCATCCTTCCGCGAGACCCTTCCCTCGTCTCCATGCATGTCCTCCCCAGGAAGCCCCCCTCTTGCGGAAAAGCCTGAGAGGCAGCCTACGTGGCACTGTGGCAAATGGCCCTGGGCAGGTCAGGGTCCGGGGCCCCCTGACCACGGACAAACCAGAGATGGTCCTTGCACCACCTAGCCCTCCACGGTGTTGTTGGATTTGGGGCTAACATGGCCCTTTCCTAGAGTGTCCCTTTTAAAGGACCCCGGGGGCCCTGGGAAGAGCTGACCATCATGCTCTGAGTGAGGAGGAAAGGCCTGAGGGTGTTAACACAGCGCCGGGCACACGGGAGGACTCGGGAAACGCTCGTGAAGGAGAGGCAAGTGGAGGGCGGGGGGGGGGGGGCAGAGTGAGCCCCAGACAAGCGTGTGTCTCCCTCCTCCGGCTTTGCTCTCGTCCTCTTCCTCCTAACATCCATCCTTCCCTGCCTCCTGATCCAAGTCCCCTTCACGCAAACCAATGGGAGCAGCTGACTCCAGCTCCAGCCCAGAGCCTGGTCCAGAGCGGATGCTCAAAAAGAGTCTGTTGAAATGAGTGACTTGGATCCAGCCTCCCAGGCATGTTTTTAAACCCAAAGGGAAGGTTGCTGGTCCAAAACCCCGCCAACGCCTGGCAAAGGGGCCCTCTGCTAATCCTTGCTGCCCCTCCTTCTGGCCAGAAGCCCACTTTCAAAAGAAGTATAAAACCTGCTTCCCCCACATACGGCTCCCATGCACTGACCCCATCCTGCCGTCTCCCCCTACCTGCTCCTCAGGGCACAGGCCCGAGCCCAAGGCCACTGCCCTCCCCCAGCCCAGAGGGCCCCGGCAGTACCTGAGCCCTACAGAGCCCACTCTGGGCTATTCAGTGACAGGAGACACTTGTAGTGTCTTTATTTTCCCCAGCAAAAAAAAAAAAAAAAAAACAGGACAAGTAGCCTAAGGTGGGAGGGACAAGAGGAACCTGATGTTTGTCCTACGTGAGGACATCGTAGAGGTGTCATCAGCTCGATTCTCCAGTCACCTTGGGCAGTTCCGTAATGTGGTTTCCGTTTCCAGGTGCGGAAGGAAAGGCCTAGAAGGTCGCGTTGTGGAGTCAGGCCTTGGTCCAGGCCTGTTGGTCGACTCCCTTCTGCTCTGTGTTTCTGGACGAGCATGAAAACAGCTCCAGATACAGACCTCTGGTGGGTCCTCCCTGCTTCAAGCCTGCCAGGGTCCCTCCGGGCTCTGCTCACGGTCACACAGTTTGGTGGCACACACAAGGGCCATCAATGTTCTGCAAGGGGCCGCCATGAGAAGAGAGTCTGAAGGCCCTGCGCCCGCCCTTCCAGTGCCCTTGACAGAGGAAACGGGCTTCATGATGAAAGACCCACGGAGCTGCGTCCCGGACACTTACCAGCTGGGCTCAGGAAAGAGTCTTTTAAACAAAGCTCTAGTTTTACTCCATTTCTTGAAGTTGGTTTTCAGAAAGCATTCATCTGCCAACGTGGAGTGCCATTTTCAGATCGAAAACCAACTAAAAACATTAAATATTGGGGGGAAAATTATCAGTAGGTGGAATTCCAGCCCCATTGTTTGTGGTGATATAAAAACGTCAGACGTCATCTGGAGGAAAATTGCTCTGTGGCCAGGGTCACTGTCTAGAAGGAGTCCCACCCCCCTCTGCAGACCCAGCAGAGTGAGCCCTGTACCCCACGGTATTAGGGAAATGAGGCTGCTGGTTTACAGGAAGCCAGCAAGTGACAGACTGGGCCCTTTTTCCTCAGTGCTATGGAACAGAGGAATTGGAGGCTGCTCCGTTGTCAGAGTGAGTGATAGAGGACGTCCCCATCTCCCTGGTGCCTGCTAGGAAGCCCCACTATGTTCACCCCCTCTGGTACCTGGCCACTTACTTTGCAGGGGGTAACTGAAGGGACAGCAAAAGCAGACGTTCCCTGCCTCTTACAAGGGAGGAGCTGGAGCAGGGAGCCCAGCCGGGGCGTGCTTGTGCTTTGCCTATGGGATAAGACCATTCCTGAGATGGCCCTCAGCATCCATCTGGCCTCTTCCTCCCCCTCCTGCTGATCCCCACCCCTCCTTCCCCCCACCCACACACAGTCCAGCCACACCACACCTCACATTATACTGGCTGAGTCCCTGGAGGGCTGGCCCTCCAGCATGGGTTCAATGAAAGGGTATGAAGAGCAGGCTCAGCCTGTCTCAATTTGGGGTGCATGCATCCCAGAGCATGTGTATTAGGTCATTAGGTTCCCCACATCCCCACGACCTGACCAGAATGCAGCCAGCAGAAGGTGCTTGTAAAGGCGCATTGGGTTCGATGCAGCTGTTAGCATGGCCGGTCCTCGAGCCCACAGAAACAGGGCCTCCTGGAAACAGGTGCCTCCATCCCTAAAACAAGCCTCCTCGACCCTTCTAGTTTTCAAAAGCATCCTAAATCCACGCCTGGCCCACACACCTCAGGGGGCAGCCTCTGCGCCCTGCCCATGACCTCATGCTCCCACAGCTCTCTATGTGTCTTGCTACCAGCGGAAAGAGAATGTTCCGGATCCTGCCACAGTGGGCAGACCGCAGGGCGCGAACTTGCTCCGTGCTCTCCCGCCCTGCGCTTGCTGCCCCCTCTGCCTGCATGGCCTCCCCTTCCGTCCAGTGGAAACTTACCTTTCAAAGTCCCTGCTCAAATGTCTTCACCCCAAACAGAGTGAACTGCTCCCTTCTATGCCTGCAAGAACCTGGGAAGTTCCTTCATTAACACACCTGTGGTCAGATATCACAGTGTTCGCTACCCCCACTCGGTGAGTTCTTTCAGCGTCAGGCAGAGGCTAGGTTCATGCCAGCCCCTCGGGCACAGAGCTGGACCCAACAGGTGCTGCTTGAACTAATCCGGGGTCCGGCAGGCCGTAGATGAGGAGCAGCCATACGATGTTCCTTCTCCCTTTGAGTGGGTGCCCTCAGGAGCCATGGTTTTCCAAACCTAGCCAAGGCGATTCGCTGAGCACCTGTAAATCCCCAGCTGGCCTGGAGCAGACAATGGCGCCTCTGACCCTGGACAGTCTCTCCATGTCCCTTTGTCCCAGGCTCATGTCTGGGCTGCGTCCCCCAGAGACACCCCCTCTCATTCAGCCTTGGAGACCAAGGCCTGCCGAGCTGGGTGGTCCTCACCGAGGCTCCTCCATCAATGTCCAGCCGTCTCTCCAACCCTGCAGCAGCCTGTATTTGTGTGCGGCTCCCTCCCTCCCGGTGTGCGTACAGGCAGTCGGGGCGAGCGGGACCAGGTAGGGGAGGAGCCTGGACATTTGGAATGATGCTCCATGCCTTTCCAGAACCAGCTTCTTTTCCCCTGTGAATTTAACATTCATTCGATGCTTCGGAGTTTACAAAGTACTTATACAGCCAGCTTCTCATCCCATCCTTCCCCCACACCATCGAAGGATGAGGAGTTTCATCACCCTCTTTTCACAGATAGGCGTACTAATACCCAAAAGGTCAAGTGACTTGCCCAAGGCCTCGTGGTTGGTCAAAGGCAGAGCCAGGACTCACAGTGAGGCCCCCTGGCCCCAAATCCTTTCTCGGCACCATAGCTGCTCTACACGGTGCCTCAATGTGCCCACAACCCAGCGCGGAGAGGGGCTTTGGCCCCATTTTACAGATGTGGGAAACCACATCTCAGAGAGGCTGATGACTCTGGGGGAGGTTCTCAAGGCTCAACTTGGGGCCACCTGACCTGCTCTTCTTTGGCCGAGCATCCCAGAAGGGTTCCAAGACACGGACGCTCTACGGGCTCCGGGTGCCTCTGCCACACAAGGGACGGGGAGTGACAGGTCGTGTCTCACTTGATCTCTGGGAAACAGGACGAGAAATGGAAAGCATAATATACGTGAAAGTGTTTTGTAAACCAAAGTGCTGTTCAAATGCCACGTTGTCATCGGACTGGCTTCTGGCTTCCTACAAAGTGTAAATAAAAAGGTTCCTTCCTGAACGTGGCGATCCATCAAGACAAATGAAGCCACAAGAGTCAGCTCCTCTCCCTCTCCGCCTCCCCGCCATCCTCACACATTTGAAGACGTTCAAGGGTTGAAAAATGGTGTCTGCCGCTCCTGCGACACCTGGAATTTGCCTTGTGATTGGCAGAGTATGAGGCCAAAATAGCTTAATTTTTAAAAATGTCTTGATTAATGCCCTGAACTCCTTGGCCCTGTAATTGAGAATTGGGCTTGAAACATTTGACCTCTGAGCACCTTCCCTTGAAGCTCAGAAATGACATCTCCTCTCTGGGAGCCGTCCTCCCTCAGCATGCCTTGCCCCACCATCCACCTCACCTGGATGGATATTTCTGCCAATCTCTTATTGGTTTGATGAATGTGAGAGAAATTTTCCCGAACGGCGTATGGATTTCTCCCTCACAAAATAAATCCAAATTGTTTTCCGTTCCCAGGGACAAAGGAGTCTTGAAGAACAGCCGACATATTCAATTACCTCCATCTCTCATAACCAAAAGCCTCGATTTGGATGTAACTAGGAAAACCATGCAGCATAGTGCTTCTGTATAAGGCGCACACACATACACACATGTACCCGCACGCGCGTGCACGCGCACACACACACACACACACACACACACATGCACAGTACCATTGTGCTTTGGTGTAAAATGGTAAAACTACTGATGTTTTTCTCATTTCTGGCAATTTGTCCCTGAGTCTCACTTAGAGAGCAGAGGGAAAGGGGCTCTTCATCGCCCTGGGGTTAGTATATTGTACTCCCCGCGAGGCTCACGGGAACCATTCCCCCCGACACAGAGGCTCTCGCTGTGATTGTGACCAGGGCTGCGGTGCTGGGCCGTGGGACACTGCCAACTCCTCGCTGTGACTCCCCCAGGCCCCTCCCCCCGGGCCCCTCCCAGGCAAGGAGCTGGGCTATGAAAGAAGTCGGTGGGGATATTTCCCTCTCTGAATGGAGAAAATGAGGGCCGAGACCCCCAGAGGAGGCCCCGAGCTGAGGTGGAAAGAGGGGGTGCCTGGATTTTGCTGTCGTCTCTCCTCTCTCTATGTGCAAGACCAGACTTCACCTCTCTGCCCGACACCTGGCCCGTACAGTGGAGACGGCGCCACAGCAAATGTGAAGAGCGTGGCATGGGACCCGGCACCCAGGAAGTGTCTCCACTAATGTCTGTCGACGAAAGGACCAGTCTCAATGTCCTGAAACCAGGTAGATGTGGGAAGACACTGCCCACCTCAGCGGCGCTGACGAGAGGCTCCTCCAGGTCTGGAGAGAGGCCCCTGGTGCTGAGCCCTCCTCCTTCCTCCCTCCTCCCTTGCTGCTTGCTAGTCGACAGCTCCTGCCTCCTAAAAGCCTTTAAAAATTCTTTATTAAATTTTCATGGCGCATAAAGTCAAGGTTCCATTACTTGGCCTCAGTTGTCTTGGTAACTTCGTAAAATGCAATAATAAAATGAAGCTGAGTGTTGCTAACACGGGCTCATTGTATGAACGGCTGCAAAGTATTGATGATTTTTTTTTTTTTTCTGTGTGATAATTCTTGACAGCAAATCCAGCAGGGTAGACCAGGTGTGTTCATGTCGGGTCCATTGGTGAGAAAAGGGCTCCTTTTAATTTTTCCTTCCCTTAGAGCTCATGTTTGCCTGGGAAGCTAAATATTGCCTCAAGGAAACTATCAGATCCTGGGGGAGATGGAGGGATGTATTTGGAAAATCCCCAAACCCTTGGTCTCCTGGGGAGAGTCACACATATGGTGGGAGTGGTGAGTCCTTCGGAGGCTCTGTGGCAGGGACTCCTGCCCGGGGCGGGGGGGTGGGGGTGTCCCTTCTCGCTTTGTCAGTGCAGCCGTCACCGTGCGTGGCTCTGCCTTCGGCAGGTGTGCATCCCAAGCTTCACCCTCACGAGGAAGCTCGAGGCAGAGCACCTCCCAGAGAAACCGAGCTGATCAAGCTCAAAAGACCCAAAGAAGCCATTTCTGGTGCTGCGGGCACTCCTGGTGGCTCCAGCTCCGGGAACAGAGGCCCTCACCCCTCCTGGCACCACCTCGCCCCCTGACCCTTTCGGAGCAGACTAGGTCTGTTCTGAATATTCCCCAGACTCTGGATTACGTGATGGAAAGTAAAATGCAGATGGCCTCGAGTTAAAGTGGATCTCCGCCCCCTGGAGATCACCAGCCAGGTGGCATCAGAGAGGTGTTCCTCCACCGTGAGGGGGCCGCTCAGGCAGGCCGTTACACTGGTACCTCCTTTGTTCTTTGCACTCCTCAGTTCTGTCATTTTTGAAACATTCTCTGTGCTCCTACTCTGCGCCAGCCTCTTGGCCCTAGACTCCTGTGTCTGCAGGTCACGGCTCAGCGATGCAGTAGAGCTGTCCCCCCACTCTCTGCTGAAGAAACCCGGGTTTGCCAGCCCGAGATCCCACAGCCAGGTGGGGAGGTGGCCGCAGCAGCCTGTGGGGTTACAAGTGCCTTGAACTTCTGTGGCAGGGCCAGGTACGTCTTCGGAGATTGAGTGGGAACTGCAGGGGCCACAAGGCTTCTCTACACAGCTGCCTCCCTGAGGAGCCCTGGGCATTTGATGGTGCCCCCAAGATTCAGATCCCACCTTTGTTTTTACACCAAGCAGCTCCAGCTTCATCTCTGATTTGGAATAGGCTTTGTTATAAAACGGAAGCCGCGGCGGCTGCATTCCAACCCGTCAACTTTACAGATGGGGCAAGGGAAGCCCAGAGAGGAGAAGGGTCTTACCCCAAATGCCCAGCGAGTTACGCATGTGAGCTAACACCTTTTCAGTGAGGGAATTTGAGAGCAGAAGCCACCATCAGCCCAGGGAACTTCTAGCTCAAGGGTTTCAAACATAGATTCCACATAGCAGCTCAGCTGTTAGCTGTTTTATATGGTGAGGTTGCATGTAAGAAAAAAGCTTCAAATGCCTTCATCATCACTTAGAATTTTTTACCTGTGACAAAGCTGGGGGCCTGGGAGATGTAACTTGTTCAAAGCTATGACCAAAGCAGCATCTTCCCGAGCCACCTGAGCCCAGTTATGACTCCTGACACCGCTCTAGCCTCTTGGACCCTAGAAGATGTGTGCATCATGTTGGCAAGTCACTGGGCTCGTTCACCCCAGGCCCAAGGCAGGAGCTGGGCTCCCCCAGACTGGGGACCCTCAGAGGCCAGTGCTAGGCTCATTCTCATTGGCCCTAATCCTCAGATATTTGCAATGTGATCTACTGAAACCGTCTACCTCAATAGCCCCTCACTGGTCACTTAAATAGACCCACTCTGAGCTATTTCTAGAGCCAGCGACTGTGACAGCAGCCAGGTCTGTCACTGTCTGTGCTGGGGTAAAATAGGGCCCAGACTATGGCAGGTCAGAAGTTGGTGGCATGGCCCTCAGAGGCCAGCTGCAAGCAGCCACTTATTTGAAGCTCATGTTTTAGCTGTAAGAGTCATGTACATATTGCCTCTGTTTCATATTATATCCACATTTTAGTCAAGATAGGCTAAGCAATGCTGAGATAACAACAAATCTCAGTGGCTTAGCACATCAGAGGTTTATTTCTCATTCAGGCAAATCTGACATAGGTCAGGGGCTCTCTGGAACGTCTCTCCATGCAGGATCTGAGCTGCTTCCAGGCTGGGCTCTTTCCTCTCAAAGAAGGCCTCCCCGTTGCCTCTGGGAAGGAAATGGGAGGATTGCAAGGATATTTGTTCAGGGGGCAGCTGACTTCACCTCTGCCCACCTGGCCTCAGCCAGGTCCCCTTCTGTGGCCCCAACATTAGTGTCTGAGATGTTGGGAAATGTATTCTTCCTGTAGAAAAATTAAATAGGACTTAGTAAGCACATACTATCATTTGTGCTACAATTCATATTTGCTTTAAATACAAATGTTTTTCTCCCCCTCAACCTTCAAATAAAATTGTTGCTCCAAGAAAGATGACCATGTTTATCTCGTGGCCGCACAGAACGCCCCACCCCCATCACATACTCTCCACTCGAGAAGCACGATATGAAGGGGACATGTGACTTTCCTAAGACTCTAGAGCCTCAGGGGGATACTGGGGAGATCTTGTATCTTCCCACCAAGAAATCCAATCCTAGGCTCTGGAGCTTGGCTGTAGCTCAGCTCCTGGCTCCTTGGGTAGCTTTCTCATCATCTGGAAAACCGAGTCCAAAGTGGGTCACCGCTGACGTTTCCCCTTGAGGGTCATGGAGGCCAAACCTAGTTCCGAGAAGGGCTGAGGATCCCAGAGTGTCTGCCCTTCCCAGGGCTCTCTGGCCTAGGGACAGGTGATCCGGCCAAGCCAGCTCCAGCTGCCCCTGCATGTGGGCCCAGGTCCCTTACCTAGCCTGCCCAGGAGGGTGGGCCCTGCACAAAGCAGCCTCGGTGCACTGAATCGAATGGCAGCTGGTGGCAGCTGTGTCATAATTAACATAGGGCAACGGGTGTGAGGAATGTAAACCACATCCTAATTCACATTCACTGAGCACATACAATGGCCAGACCATGCCGGGCACATTATGTGTGTTAGTTCATGTAATCTGAGAAACAGGCTCAGGAAACGGAAAGCCTGGTTGGCATCGCGGCCTCGTGGAGCTGGACTCCAGACGCTCCTCCCTGTTGCGTGTCCATCTCCCACTTCAAACAGTGGGCGAGTCCTGCCACGGTGGTGTCCAAGAGCCCGTGGGGCGCTCCGGGGGAGGCTTTGAATAAGCACCATGTCAGCAAACGCTTCTCCGGAAAACCCTCGCGTGTACTAAAGTCCTTGAGAAGAGGCCTCGCCCGCCCCTCCTTCCTGGAGGCAGCCCCAACCCAGCCACGTTCTCAGAACAGGGAGGCCTTGGGAATCGCTCAGCTTGGCAGCCAAGCGACGGCAGAGGGGGACACAGGGAGGCCACAATCCGATCACTGAGAGTCTCTGTGTCTGGCTGGAATGCACCGGGCAGCGTGGGCAGGGGAGGGTGGTGGCAAGCGTGTGCAGAAGACTGGCTTTGTCCCAGGTGCCAAAGGCACCCCAGCTATGGTAGCGAGGTGGGTGGCATTCCTTCTACAGACAGCCAAGGAAACTGCCTTCCTCGGGCCCACGATGCCACCACAGAGGCTCAGGGGCGGGGGGGAGGAGACAGCAGGGAGATGGGAAGCAGCTGCCCACATTACTGCAGGTCAGAAAGTCCCAGGACTCCAACCACCCAGGGCCACCGACCTGTGAGCCCACAGCATCGTGACATCTGGAATGTCTGTCCCGAAGCCCAGGCTCCTGACTCCACAGCCCAGGAAGAGGCTGGGTGGGAAATGACACTCATTTCAGTCCTTTCTCAGTGCTGACACACTTCTTGTGCAGTGCCACCTGACAGGAGGGGGAAGGACAAGAGCCGCGTGATGGCAGAAGGGGGCCCTCAGTGCAGGGCACAGAGCCAGCCAGGAAGTGTTCCCGCGAATTCCAGTCTTTACTTGATAAACATGGAAGAACTGTAATACATTTTACATAGATCTCCTTTATTAAAAAAGCTTTTAAAGAGGTTTCAGTCTTGTAATCTATCTGGAAAATTCACTTTCATGGAAATTCATTCTTCAAGGACACAGTAAAATGAGACCCCACTGCATGGCAAAGACACTTAAGTATTCAGGCTTCTTCTCATCATCTAAAAAAAAAACATGCAATGGATACACACACACACACACACACACACACACACACACAAATGTATACATGTTGTCAATGCATATCTATGGCCAAAACAAATAAAAACAGCCCAGAAAGACATACAGTGGCAAGTAATGTCCCCACGCCTGTCCCTCAGTTCTCCAGTGTGTCCCCAGAGGCAACTACTGGGTTTTGTGTGTCCTTTCAAAGACAGCTGTGCATATACACGAATTCTTACATATGTGTGATACCCATTTTTTTCTTTTTTTACACATGGACCTACACTCTGCTTTTTTCACTTGACACTGCTGCTTGGAGATTGTTGCATGATACACATGTGTCAGCCTCAGTTTTTTTTAACAGCATCACGACATGCCACTATACAACGCACTGCAATTACTCACAATACTTCGGTTTACTTAACTGGTCCCCAGTTGATGCATTTAGATTGTTTCCAGTTTTCTGTTACAATATACGGTTCTTCAGGGACTGTTCTTGCACACGCATCTTTATGTACACGTACGAGTGTGTCCTAGAAGTTGAATTACTAGGTCAAAGGGTATTTACGTTTTAAATTGCAATCGATATTGCTAAATTACCCTCCAAAGAGGCTGAGCCAATTTCCAGCCCCACCAACAGTGTGAGAGAGGGCCAGTTCCCCCATCCTCCCCAACACAGCATATTGTCAAAATGCTATCCTTTGCCATTTGGTGGGTAAAAATATGGCACTGTCTGGTTATAGATTTAATTTTTGTTTCTCTCATTGTAAATGAAGTGGAGACTTTTTGAAATGTGTTTAAAAGCTGTTTGTATTTCCTTTTCTGTGAACTGGTTGCTCATGTTTTGTCCATTTTTCCACTCGTCTTTTTCATGTTGATTTGTAGCATCTCTTTGAAGATGAAAAGAATTAGCTTTTTGTCATATTTTTGCAAAATATGTGTTCTATATGGGCATTTTTCTATCTCTGCCTCCAGCATGTTTTCCACAGGCCACCAGAGTGGCCTTTCTGAAGTGTCGATCTGATCACGTCACTGACCTACCTAAAGATATAAACCGGCTTCCTGCCACCCGGATCCAGCTCAAACTCCTCACTTGGTTTTGGGGGTGCTCCGTTTGGGGCTCACCTTTCTCCCAGTGAGGCCAACAGGGCCACCAAGTGCAGCCCCTTAGGTTGTGGACAACCCAGGGGGCAATGATACACAGAGACAATCCTCAGGGGCGCCCCCTAGAGGTGAACAACGGGGGGAGCCCGCTGAGCGGCTGCATCCCCCATAAACCTTACCTCAGCACTCACCACGTTTTTTTACCATTCCCCAGATCCCTTTATTTTTCCATCCCCCCCAGGGCTACACCCATGTTCTTCCTTCTGTCTGCAACACCCCTCCTCCCCCGTGGGCCTGGGGAGCTTCCTATTCACCTAGCAGCGGACAGTCAACTCCTCTGCAAAGCGGGCTCTATCCCAGTAGGCTGTCTCATCCCCCTCCCCCCCTTGAGCCCCCAGGGCCTTCCTGTGTCCCTTTAACTCACCTCAAGGTGATTCTCACTCTAAAGAAGGGCCACGCTCATTTATGTCTGGATCCCACCCCATGCAGAAAGTGTGTGTGGAGTGAATGAAAGAGTGAATGAAGGAAGGAAGGCAGCCTGCTTACCACCAGACCCCGCCAGTGGGCGTGAGGAGCGAGGGGTGAAGACCCAGACTCGCCTCAGCATTCTCAGCCTAATGTAAAGTTGTGCGTTTACTCGACAGGCTGCTCTCCTGTGTGAATATCCCTTAAACCCTGTAAAATGCAAATTTGAAAAAAGGCAGCCACCGGTTCTTCCCAGGTAATTATAGTCTGCCCTGTGAGTCTGCGGTGGAGGCCTTTTTATTTAGTAGGTCTATTGCTCTTTTTAGATTATAAAGTAAGGCCCGTCCAGGAAGCAGGTTCTCCTCCCTCCCCCACCCACTTCCTCCAGAGGAGCCTGGTAAGAAGACACAGAGGCCTCTGCCTTCAGGATGGCCCAGGGGGGCGGGGCCCCAGGGACCCTTCCTGGTCTGTAGAGGCTGGTGGGATGTAGGCACTAAAGCAGCTCCTTCTCCTCAAACCCCAAACCCCCGATTCCCACCCCCGTGGGGCCATCCCTCCTCACAGCTCATCTCTCCTCAAATGAGGAATGTGCCCTTAGCTCTCTAGCTCTGCCTCCTGCTGTCACTCCCTGGGTGGCTGCGGGGCCTCCTGATACTCGGCCCACCTCCAGCCCTCTGTCAGTCATCAGCTCTTCCCCTGCATCCTGGGAGACCCTTAAAATGTAAGTCGGATAATGGTCTTCCCAGCTGCTCTTTCTTCCGTGGTTTTCCCTCACTCTGAGGAGCAAGGCCACAGTCCCTGCTTGGCACCCCTGGCCCCTCCAGCCTGCCAGCACTCTGCACCCCGCGGGGTCTGACCCTCTCCAGCACCTCCAGGGTCCGTCTTACCTGGCTAAGACCTGCTCAGAGGACAGGACTCAGTGCCACTGCTCCCTTCCTTTCTGTCCCCCCCCCACTCGGTAACTACTGAGCACCTTCTAAGTGCCAGCACCAGTAAACAACGGGGTGCATCCCCCACATGTGAGTGGACCTGGTCCTGTAGCTGAAGGTCGGGCAGGGGTTAACCAAGTTCAGAGGGCAGGAGCCGA
Organism: Eidolon dupreanum; assembly: GCA_028627145.1. Classification (NCBI taxonomy): domain Eukaryota; kingdom Metazoa; phylum Chordata; class Mammalia; order Chiroptera; family Pteropodidae; genus Eidolon; species Eidolon dupreanum. Next base: position 153,414,917 of record CM053509.1, on the reverse strand, counting down.
GAGCAGAGAGGAGGGCTTGGAGGGCCTTGTGGGGACCACCGAGAGAGGCCCTGTGTGTGTCCAGCTCAGAGAGGCCAGCGCAGGCTGATCCTCCCTGACTGGGCACAGAGAGGCTGGCTGGGGGGCGGTGAGGGGTCCAGGCGGGAGGGAATGGCAGCTGGAACCTGGTGGCAGCTCTGGAGATGAAAGGCACAGAGTCAAGAGACTCGTAGAAGGAAAACGGATGGCACTTCTCATCTCAGTCATTTACTGCCATCTCGCCGCCCTCCGTAGGGGTGGGTCTGTCTGCCCCGATGGCAGCGCTGGCAGCATCCAGCCCGTGGCTCTGTACGTAACAGGTGGAATGTTCAGGGGATGAATGAATGAATGACAGGCGAGGGAGGGAATCGTGAACAAATGAATAGATTTAACAGATGGGGAAACTGATGGGCTATGGTGTACATGGGGTGGCGTGTCAGCCGGAGGAGGGGCGATGACCCCGGGGTGGGGCAGACCCAGCAGCAGTCCCAGGAGAGGGGCCACAGGCTGTCTGCCCAGGCCATGGGGCAGCGTGAAAACCCCATCTCCTCTGCTTCACTCACAAATACCTGTTTTTGTAACTTGTCACTTCCCCACACACCCACAGGCAGGAACACACACTGTCCCAATAAATAAATCTGGGCCACTTTTCAGCATCGTTTAACGTCCCCAGGAAGGTCGGATCACGTGGTATCCAGGAGCAGCCCATTAGCTGACAGGCTGAAGCATATCATATTGAATTCCACGGCCCACGGAGCCCGCAAGCCCCCGTGCTGTTCTGAAACCTGTGCTGATTTATTAGAATGCAATCGTGCTGCTTATTTCCTGTAATGAACACATTTCCCCCTCCTCTTGCCAGGACCATTTTCCCAAACCTCCACTTGGGAAACAGGAGTGGAAGGATCTTGAACTCACTCCCTGTCAACAGCTTGAAAGCAAGAGGAGATGACATGGATGGGGAATTGTAGGAGGCGGGTAGCAGTGTTGGGGCTGAACTTGAATGTTCTTGCAAAGAGTTGGTCTCAAGGCATTCCGCTGTCCTCCTGCCCCTGCCCCTGTCCTCTGCCCACTGCCCTCCACCCTGTGTTGCCCTGATCACCTGCTGGGAGCCCACAGACCTGGGCTTCTGCCTTCCGCATGGGCCATGCACGCTGACCACAGCTCTGCACAGACTAAAATGGGACATATCCCCACACTGATATGCAAGCCACACCTGGACAGAACCACTGGCAGAAATATAACCACGATACCCCCTCCCATCCCAATGTGCAAGCTATAAATGTGGATGCCAATACACAGCACACCCATCACAGCTAGTACACCTGATTACACACACACACACACACACATACTCACCTACATTCACATTCACACTTCTACATGTATTTTGAATTTCCAAGCAGCAGATGAACTTTTTTTTTTTTTTATTAATTCCTACTTTTATTACTTTGTGGTCAAGAAATACGGTCTTTTCTTTTTTGAGTCTATTATGTGCTAAGCATCATGTTAGGCGCTAAGTATACAAAGTTAAATAAACTTGGACCCTACCGCCTACCAATGGAGAATACAAATAAGTCCACACTGACAAACCGATGTGACACGTTGCGGCAAAGGGAAGCCCAGTGACATATTTTCTTTAAAATATCTATATATTTTTCTCTGCTTAGGTTGATTCCTTTTCTGTTTCTGTTATTTAAACACTGCTGGACAAAAAACAAATGGCTGTTTCATTGCTATAGTCATTTGCTTTTTTTCAAACCATTAGTGTAGATGAGCATATTCTCATTTATTTTTTGTCCTTTTCTATTCCTTCTTTGCAACTTGTCATTTCATATCTTTGCCTGTTTTCTTGCTAGGATGATTGTTTAATTCCTCCAATTTCCAATTATTTTGTCTTTTGCAATATTGTTGGATAATTCTTCAAGTTGATGCTCTAGGGTGGATCACGACTTGGACTTTTAAGCACACGTGTTCTGTTTTTCGCTCTCAGCAGTGATATTTTTTACTCTCAAGCTTTTTTCAGGTTGCTCCTTTTTCTTAGCGTGCACTCCTGCCTGTTGATGAAGCATCGTCTGAATTACTCCAGCATTCATTCAAGACCTCTTAGGGGCTTCTGCAGACCTGACACACCAAGGCGTGGTGCACTGTGGGAAGCAAAGCAAAACTCGCCCTTGTCCTGTGGAGATGACGGTCTGAGACGGGATCTTCCTGAGAATCTGTGTTCCCTCCATCCAGTCCATGCCTGTGCCTCCTCCCTTCCCACTCAGGGAAGCGGGTGAGAGCAGCTCCACCCCTCCCTCCTTCAGGCAGCTTTCTCTTCCTCTGATCAGCCTACACCGGTTCTTCCCGCCTTGCCTGATGCAGGAGCCACATAGGATGCTGGTTAAATATTAAATTCCATGAAATTGGAGGCATGTATGCAAACTCATGATTACTAAAATGCATACACGTGCATATATGTAGGTGTATAGATGTATATTTGTGTGTGTGAATATGGGTATACGTACATACATCTATTTCCTAACTCTGTCTGCTGAGAAGATAAAGAATAAAGGGCATTTTAGTTTCTCTCAGATCTTGGTCTGTCATTCCATTCCCCAGGGTTCCTCAAAGAAATGACTGATTCCATAGCTGGGGCAAGGTGAGTAGGTACAAGGTGAGCCTGAGACACCTTGTAATGCCAGAAAGTAACACTGGGGGCATGTCACTAAGACATGGGGACCAATGTGAAAGGCTCCCTGTGGCCAAATCTGGGACTATTCGAGCACAAAAATAATTAAGTAACGAATTATAAAACCTTAAAAATGGGACTGCATGAGTCCATTCCGATAACAAATATATAAACAAATACATGGGGAGAAGAGAAGACCTTTGCCGGTGGTGAAATACTGAGAGTCGACCGGTAAAGTGGAAGGAATGCTAGAACTGAGAAATCAGCTTTTGCAACCATCCTAGTAAAGCCTGGGTCAATGAAGAATCATTACTGGTTGCTAAATGTAGGGGGACATTTTGATGAGGAGTAGGATATTTTCATGATCTCAATGCGTTCTCCCCTCAGACTGCTTATTTATCGCAAGCAAGGCAAAAAAAAAAAAAATCAGAAAATATACAGTGGAGAAACTGGACCAAACCTTGGTCAGGTGATCAAAATGAACATCACCAACAAGGGACAGATGGGTGTCATGCGCCCCCAGGTGTGCTACTCGGAAGAAGGACGCAACATGCTCTCTGCAGTATTTTGGCCAAAAATGAATAAGCAGAAACTAGTCACAAGGAAACATCAGACAAATGTAAATTTATAATTTTATTTTAAAAAGGGGCAGGAAGAATTGTTGGTTGTATTCCTCCAAAATGTCAGTGCCATAAAAGACAAAGAAAGGCCATAGCAATGTTCTAGATCAAAAGAGTTTAAAAGAGACATGACAACTCAATGTAACTTCTCACCCTAGACTGGACCCTGTGCTGGAAGGAAAAAAAATACCGTGAAAAGACATTATTGTTTCAACTGAGAAAATTGAATGTTAGATTAAAGTATTACCAATGTAGAACTGACTGAGCTTGAAAACCATACTGTGATTATGGAAGAAAATATCCCTAATCTTAGTAAATACATGCTAAAGTAGTTAGGGTAAAGGACAATGACACATGTAATTTAGCTCTTTTGTCTTCTAATCCAGATCTGTTTTTGCAAATAGATTTTAAAAATGAAACCAGAGTCCTCCTGGATATACAATTCTGTTATCTGCTTTTTCAACTGATATATTATTAACATCTTTCAATGTCACTTGTTATTCTTCTACAAATTTAATGGCTCCATAGTGTTTCATTATATGGATATACTTTATTTATTTTTAAATGGCTCCATATCAAAACAAGAAAAACTGGTTGTAAAATATTCAAACAATAATAGGGAATATAGAGTAGAAAGTGCAAGTATTCATTCCTTCACTATCCCACTGATCCCCACTCCTCACAATAATAGTTATGTGTTTGCTTCTACGTAGTTCTGCTATGTAACTTATTATATGTAATTTATTTTTCTTTAAAGGAATGGGGGGCCTACTGATCCACTGCTTTTCATATACAATATACCATGAACACCATTCTAAATCTATCCATCCTTTTTAACGCACAAGAATCAAGAAGTCACACTTGGCTCTTGGCTTGAGCAACTGGGAGGATGGTAGAGCTATTTTGGGGGGTTTGAAGATGAGAAGAGAAGCAGGTTTTGGATTGTCAGAAAAGCCAAGGGCTCCATTTCAGACCCATCAGACCTGACGCCGAGTGAATGTAGAGCTCAGGGAGCAGTGGGGCTGGATATAAAATTGCAAGCGTCAGCAAGAAGAGAATAGATGGTCTGCAAATCCCCAGCTATGGTCCCTACTGCTGAGGAGGAGACATGGCTTCAAAAAAGGTGTGATCTTCAAGTCACCCCAATCCTCCCCCAACTCCCTGCTGGCTCCCGGCACTGGGTCTACACATCATCTACACTGAGTCTGCACGTCATCCACACTGGGTCTACACATCATCTGAAATGGGCCTGTTTCAGTCACTTGCATTGCCTGCCAGGCCACTGAGGCTTCATGCATTGTGACCATGGTGTATTATCAAGGAGTATTCAGGAATATCAGCTAAAGCTTGGAATCAAAGCCAAAGGAGGGCAGCTTGTCACTCCAGAGTCCTACTGGATTATTGTTTAAGAGGCCTGCACCAGGACTATTACATCGTCCAGGAGGAATAGATTTATTTGACTTATTATTTATAGTGTAGGTATGTATGTATGCAGCATGTGAATTTACATGCTAACTTGCAGATTTGGGGCAGGTAAAGCTGCAACCCTATTGCTGTGGTTTTATAGCCCTGTAGGGCATTAGCTAGTTTTGAACGTGGCCAGAGAAAAGCATACTGTGATGCCAATTGGTCTCACCATAACTTGACTATTCCTTACCAGGGTCTCTCACTGAGACTCACAAGGAAATCTCAGGAATATCTGTCCCTCTCCACATTCTGGGGCCACCGTTCCCCAACATCTCCCCATTCAGGCTCATGAACCAGGCCTCCCCTTCCTGCCTCTGGGGTCCTGGCCAGCTCAGATCAGCACAGCTCTGGTCATGTTGGGGAGTTTCATGATCCTGGAGAGAGATCTTCCATCTGTTGTGCTAGGTCCTTCCTTCGGCTCTGGAGAATGTCCTTTTAGTATCCTTTTGACCATTTTCTCCTTTCCTTTTACTCTTTTTCCTCCTTCAGGAATTCCTAATAGATGTTGGATAGCCTAGATGTTGAGTGCCTAGTCTTTTCTCTCTCCCCCATTTTCTATTTGGGTATTTTGTGCTTTCTGAAAGAATACACCAACTTTGTATGCCAACACTTTTATTGGATGTTTTATTTTTGTAAAAAAAGCTGATAATCAGGAGCTCTTTTTTGATCTTTGTCGTTGTTGTTGTTGTTTTGTTTTGTTTTGTTTTTCCATAGCATCCTGCTGTTTTATTTCCCTGAGGATACTATAGTTTGGAGTTATTATTTTTAAAAAATGTTCTCTTTCTTGTATTGTCTCTATTTCTTGTTTCCTTTCTTGGACTGGTTGATTTGGCCTCTCCCTTTCACAATGAAAGTTTTCTTTTTTCTTTTTCTTTTCTTTTTCCTTTTTTTTTTCTTTTGAGTACATAGGAGCTTTGTTGTCGCTAATGAAGCGAAGGTCTGGGGAAATTCATATCCAGTTCCTATTATTTGTTGGAAGCTTTCCTCAACTTTCCGGGGCGCCCTGGCCATCTGCGCTTTTGCACGTGGGTATGCACACGCGCAGGACACACTGATTGGTGGGGATCTTTATGGGATGCTGGGACAGCGATGCACTCTTTTCATTAGAGAGATATCTGGAGGTCTTTTCTCCAAAGCTAGTTTTTCCAAAGAAGGATGTTCCAGTCAGCTACTTGGAGGATAGCTACCTAGCTCTGGGCATTCTGGGAGCAGTGAAGGCACTGTGAGGTAGGCACTATTGAGGACAGAAGCTCACTTTACCCCCATCCACCTGCTGACCACCCCATACCTCACAGAGCCCTCTCTGCTCTGCTTGCTGTCCCCAAGTCTGGAGAATAGCTGGTTCTATTCCTTCAGAGAACGAATGTCCAATTCCTTAAAGGAGATGAGGGGTAAAGAGAAGTTTCCTGGCTGTGTGTGCAGAGTTGGGGAGGAGTCTGGGGTGTGGTTCCCTCATGTCTAACCTGGTGCCATGGCTCTGTCTCCCATTATGCTGGACCTCCCAGGCCTGAGCCTCTTGGGGGTTCCTTGGGACTGACCAGTTCATTTCCGATTCAACTGACCCTCTGCCCTGCTAATGTAACTGACACTCCTTCATCAGCTTCCATCCGCCAAAGCTTTTCAAAGTTTCCTACTTACTGATATCTCCTCCCACATTAATTTTGTCTTTATGGGTGATAATCTTGTTAGTTCTTTCCGGTCAGCATAGTTACGTTTGGGGAGGAATAAATAAATGTGCGAGATCGATATTCCTTGTTTAATTAGAATACTAGTTTGTTTTAAAAATCTAATTCAATTGATTCAATATTTATTTTGTAAACTGCCTGATAGTAGGGTTTTTTCCTGATTAAATATTTATTATCGATCTCTAGTTTTACTGCTTCAAGGCAGAGGATGTGGCCCAAACTATTTCTTTGGGCAACTCGTTGAGGTTTTCATATCTCATTATAGTCAACTTTGGGTAATGTTCCAAGTACTTGAAAAGAAGGCGTGCTCCCTAGATTAAGAGCTTGATGGATCTCTGTTTATTAAACCTTATTAATTATTAAAATCCTCTAGGTTCTTCTTGCCTCCTGACTCTGTAATAAACTAACACTGGTGGTGTGTCTGTGTCAAGTGCAATTGTATTTCTGTCTATTCTTTGCGTTTCCAGGTTTTGCTATTTGATGCTTCTTGATCCACTTGTGGAGGTTCACAGCTTTAGTGCCTGTTATGAATGTCTTCTGTCCACGTGAGATTCTCTCTCTGTCATTGCTATCTCCTTGAGTTTTGTTGTTTGTGTGGCCTCACCCCAGCAGGATGGCAGTCCCTGATCTTGGGAACTGAGGACAGCAGTACAGAAGCACCAAGGGAGCCCGTGGGTTTGATGATGGAAGCGGTGGGCTGGGGGAAGAATGGGAGGTGAGGAGGGGAGATGGCAGGTGCCTGGAGGCAGGATAATGCTAGCTGAAGGGGACGGAAGAAAACCCAGCCTGCAGCAGGTGAGGAGCAGGTGGCGACCTGCTGCCCTGGGAAAGGGCAGTGAGGCTGAAGATTTCAGAGTGATTAAAGCAGCAAGGGGCGAGAGGGGACAGCTCTGGCCAAGGGCTGTCTTGGGCAGGAAAAGGGTTACTTCTATTCCTGCAGGGATGAGGGCTGGGGTAGCTACTTGGTGGGGAGCCAAGGAAGGGCCAGGGGGGTCATCTTGAGCATTCTCTCTTAGAGGGGTAGCAGGATGGCTCTTGGGGCAGGGAGATCTGAGAAGAGGTCCAAATCTGCCTTAACCTCCTTGCCGTGGCAGAGGATGGGGGAGGCAGGAACCCGCAGTAGCACAGCAGGAACTGCAGCATCTTTGTTGTTCTGCAATGTTTGGCTACCCAGAGACCAGGGGCCACTGGGAGGACCCAGGGCTGATGTGGTCAAAGCATATGGTCCAAAGAGGGGCAAAGGAGGCAGGTGCAGGGCCAAGACTGGTGGGGAAGACGTGAGCCTGGAAAGAAGAGGGCCCATCCGAGGGTGGACTGCAGCGTTCGCGTGGCAGATGGTCGGGAGAGGTCCTCACGGGAGACTAGAGGTTGAGAACCCAAGGGGCCGGGGTGCTGGACAGGTGGCTGAGGTCACCAGGCTGATGGTGGGAGGTGGACTGGAAGGTGCGAAGGGCAGGCAGAGATGGCCATATGGGGCAGGGGTGGGGAATTAACACGTCCTAATGGCAGAGTGTTGGGTTTAGGGAGCAGAATGCCACCCTACCACCCCTCAGAGAACCATATGGGGTTAGAGCTACCCCAGGGCTAGAACAAGGGGCACTGTGGGTGTTGGGGGGAGGCTGGAGCAGGAGCAGGCTGGTGAGGGTGGACAGACGCCTGTGGCTCTGTTGTACACTGTCACTCTCCCCCCAAACCAGCCCTCCTATTGGTTTCAAGCAGCACAGGAGCAACCTGGGGGCTCCTGAAAATGCTGGACAGCTGGGGCCCAGGTCCTTAGCAAGGAGCACCTGTGCAGATGACAGACCAGGGTGCCCATCTGGTGATCTGACCAGACAGCCCTGCCCGCCAGACTCTCAGCCTCTGTGTGTTGTTTCTGAGGGGTTGGGATGGGTCTGGGGCCTGGATTTGTCCTCTCTGTGTAGAAAGCGGGTACACTGACCCCTAAGGGTTACTGTGTGGTACCTGGGACCTGCTGAGTAAGACCCAGGGCTGCAAGGTCCCCTGTGCACAGGTGTAGCCCAAGGGGCTTGAGGGCAGATTTGTTCTCAGCAAAGGCCCTGGGTTCAGCCTTGCAGGTGGGTTAAGGCTTGAGAGAGCACCAGGAGCCTTCCAGATACCAGGAGCCTAGGCTTAGTCCAACTCAGCCATGACCTGCTGGCGACCCTGGGCCAACCTCTTCCCCTCCCTGGGCCTCTCCCCTCCTGCAGGCAGCCATCAGCTGAGGGGACAGCATCTGCAGCAGAGCCTGACAGGAGCTGGTTTCTGCTGCAGGGAAAGTGAGGGGCCGTGCTCCTTGGAGGCTGTGGGACCAGCAAAGACCCCTCTTCCGAGCAGAGACCCCCCAGCCTGGAGGAGCACTTCGTGAGCTGAGACCGGCAGCGCCGCCAGCTTTCAGGGTCAACTGCCACCAGGATGAACTCAGTGCTGGGCCCCTTGGTAAAGGACAACATCAGCCCAAGAATTGTCACCCTTGGAAAATCTCCTGAGACACCGCTGAATGGAGAGGCGAGTCAGGCTTAAAATAGCTAAATAAATCTTTAATATTTCTAATTGCAAATGTACAGAAATTGCACAGCCACAGAGTCTTAGAACACCAACAACTTTCTCTGTACATTATTACATAGTTAAAAGTCGCAGCCGGAGGGGAGACTCCGGCCAAGACTCCAACATTTGTAGTTTTGTCCTTTTTCACATACTTACAAAAGGGGGAGCAGGGAGGTGGAGTGGGGGCTGGGGAGGCTTTGGGACTCAGTGTGTAGAAAAGAGAGGGGCTGTTTCCCTGGACGGTCTGCCTTCCGCGGACAGACGGGGTGAGAGGAAGAGGTGCGCCCCGGGCAGATGCGCTGTAGGGCCGGGGGGTGTGGCGTTCTGGCCTTGGTTCCCCACCCCCCGTACTGGGCAGTCGGAAAGAGAGTCTTCACTTATGGGAAGTTTGGCAGTTTCCTTCACCTTAAACATAAAAGTTAAGCAAAGAAGTCAGGCCTCTCCGTGTTGGCAAAGGAGGGGAGAACCTTCTCCAGCCGAGTCTGGGGTTCTGGGACCTTGGTCCTCCATGAGCGGGGACTGCCTTCCCTCACTCGCCCTCCTGCCAGGCCCTCTGGCGACCCCGTCCTGGCTGCGGGCAGCGTCTAACACTGAGACACGGGTTCCGTGTGGCCCGAGCAGGAGCCCCCTTTGCTGGCCCAGCCCGGGCACACGTCTCCATCGCCCCCACTCAGACGGCACCTCTGCGAAAGCAAACGAATAAATGCACGGGCAAGGAAAAGACCCCGACACCCAAATCCCAAACCTCTTCCTCCTGCCCAATACTGTTCTCTAGATTAAAAAATAAAATACAAACCATCGGAGAGCAGCGGTCCCGGGCAGCCCTCGGCAGCACCAGGACGAAAGGACTATGTACAACCATCAGGTGAAATAGTTACATTACAGTCAAACACCAAGAACATTTACAAAAATTGTCAGACTTGCAATGCAGATAAAAATCTGTGAAGAGTCTGTACACGTTTACAGTTTTTGCACTAGGTAAATAAGGTTCTTGGCCTGAGAGCTCACGGCCCAGCCAAGGGTCGCCAGCACCGGCCACCGCACTGACCTCCCACGCCCTGTCGGGCCCTGGGAACCTCCCCTTGTATTGCTAAGAGGTGCTCAGTCCGAGGTCGCTCTACGAGGCATCGGGCGGGAGAGGAGTGGGGTGGGGAGGAGGGGAGGGCTCCCTGGGCAGTGTGTGTGTGTGGGGGGGCAACAGTGAACCAGAGGACATCAGTGGGGCCAGGCCCCGCCTGTGAGACCAGGAGCCGGAGCAGGGCCTCAGCCCCCGTGGCCTTCCTTCCTGAGGTCTGTGACCCTCGGGAGCTGCCCTCACCCCGCCAAGCACATCTCTGGCCTAAGTGATCTGCAGGTTGTATCTAAGAGGCCATCCTCAGGGCACGGGCCCAGGACAGGGTGCGGTGTGGACGGGCCACCCCTCCCGCAGGCCCCCTCCTGGTGGGCTCTGTGGCCGCGGGAAGGGCGCAGCGTTTTCCCCAAGGGTCTCCCCAGCTTCCTGAGGCTGAGGCGGAGGGGTGGCTCTGGCTTGGCCCTGGCTCGGCTGCGGACACCCCGGCTCTTGTACCCAGGGCCGGGGCCGGGAACAGGGAGGGACCGAGAGAGACCCTAGCTCCTGTCCCGCGACATCCCCGCAAGCGGGGGTGGGGAGGGCTGCAAAACTACAGAACAGCCTAGAGCTGAGGAAAACCGGCCCCAGCTGTGGGGTGTGCCCCTCGCCTGTCTGCAGTGCCTGGGTCCTGGGCTGGGGGCCCGGGGAGGGTGAGGAGGAGGCCGGCCGCACACACGGGGCCTGGTGCAGGCCGCTGCTGTCTTGGAGAGGGAGCAAGTCTAACATCCTCCGGGGCCGCTATTTCCCATGCAGTGCGCACGCTCAATTTAAAAGGCCCCTGTGTTCCAGCAAGCGAGCAAGCGGGCTTTTGTTTCTAATGCATACTGTGAAAGGAAAAAAAATCACAGTTATCCACCTTCTCAGGGCCCACGGGCATTAGAATTTTTTAACCATCAATCAGGAAAGACTAGTCTTTGTCTCAGGGTGAGCACCAGCGGCCACTCCCTGCAGGGCCACAGAAGGACAAGTGGCACGCACAGTGCCATCTGGGCCAGCTCTGCCCATATCTTTGGCTTCGGGAGCCCCAGAGCATTAGCCTGGGCCTAGGTGGCAGGAGAGGGAGGCCCAGATCCTCCCCACAGGTGTGAGGGCCCAGAAGACAGAGCCGTGAGCCTCACTGGGTCTTTTTGGCAGAACGAGTAAGGTGGGGAGGAAGAGGAAGGCAGGAGTGTGTGGACAGGTATGGGGTGAGTCCTCGGCTCCTCACAGTGGGCAGGGACCCCGACAGGCTGCATGCAGTGGCAGGTGCTGAGCTGGGCAGGGGACACGGAACTCTGGCAGCTCCGTCTTCCCCACACTCTCTCCCTGCCTGCTGACACACCTGTCAGCTTCTGGAACCGAGGGGCAGGTGCCACAGGGCAGGGGCCTGGCTGCCAGGGAGCCTGGGCCCCTAGCTCTTAATCCCCCACGTCTCCGGGCAGCTCCCTCCCTGGGGAGCATGAGGGGGGGTGGTGGTGGTGGTACATGCACTTAGCCAGGCCAAGAAGGAAGGGTGACACACACCAAATTCAATAACCAACAGAGACATGTTTTGGCCGGCCCCCTGCTCCCACCAGGATGTCCCACACCCCGAGTGCAGTCTCTTCGGCCTGCACCCAACACGCTTCTCAGGCGGAAGCGGGGGGCGGGCTCCCGCTGCGACGGTCTCTCGGCTCCCTCTGTGGCCGCCTCCTGGACCGTGGGCGGAGGGCACGGGGAGACGAGCCTCGGCCTCTTGCCCCCTGCGCTGGGGCTGCAACTGTGGGGTGCTCCTCCCCAGGCTGGGGCCCTGCCCTGGGCCACCACAGTCCTCCCTCTCCTCGGGCAGGTTAACAATTGCTGCTGTTTCTGAACTCGCCGTTCTCAGTAATCTGCAATTTGGTGGGGTTGGTGGGGGAGATGCCGTTACGGGCCTGCATGCTGTACCTCTCTTTCAGCTGTGTCAGGGCGCTCATGAGGCGGGCGTTGGCAGCGTCCAGGGAGGCGATGCGCTTCTCCTGTGGGCAAAGAGGGTGTGAGTCGGGGTCAGAGGGCCTCCCTGGGGCTGTGTGCCCTACGAGAAGTGCGGGGATGGGGGAGGGGGGAAGGTGGCCTGGACGAGATGCCGGGATGGGGCGAATGCACCACACGCGAAGGGTGTAGGGAAGGCACTGAGGCTGTGACACAGCGGACGAGTCTGGGAGGAGGTGGCCTTGCCATCATGGGCCACCACCTCCTTGAGTCTGCCTCCCCAGGATCTCTGTCAGACTGCCTGCTTCTCAATCCAAATCGAGCATCTCTGGCGGTCATCCGGTAGCCACCTGAGGACCCAAAGGGCAGGTGCTCTGTTCACGTGCGTGTACATGTGACACTCAGGTCACAGTTCCTGGTCAGTGTGCGCAATTTACAGTCTGAGCAAGGCCTGGCCCTATTTTAAAGCAAGTAAGAGAAAGAGGGCGCATCTCTGGGTGAAGGAGAGCGGAGGCCAGATTCTCTAATGTGTCTCCCCTCTCAATGCAGTTAGGAAGATGCAGCTCTAAACGAGAGATTCCCTTCCCCTCTGCCCAGCCTGTGTCACCTCCAGCCCCCCCAACAGCTTCCACTCTTTGGTAAACAGCCCTGGTGAAAGGTGATACTCATCAGGCTGCCCCAGGAGGGGAGGGGTTGCCCCACCCCTTTCACAGCCTGTCCTAGTGAGCTTGTGGTCCACCAAGACCCCTGAGTCTGAATTCTCAGAGAAAAGATCCTGGTTTCTTATTCCTCCACAGCTTTTGTGTGGGATGTGACTGAGGATGGGGAGAAGCCAAAATCACCCTCTCCTTATCCCATGTCCTTCACCACCTGCGGCTGACCAAAGGGCCAGCGCCCCCCACCTGGGCATCAATGATTTTCTGCTTGGAGTCTACAGCCGCTTGCATCTCCGCGTGGTCCTTCTTCAGCTCCTCCTCCACTGACATCAACCTGTGACCAGAGATAAGGACAGTCAGGCTGGCACTTGAGGGAGCAGATCACGAGGTGGGTGTGAGGCCTTGTGGGCCTAGGCCATCATACCTGCACAGAGGTGACATACTAGGAGAGCCTCTCCCTTGGTCCCCAGAACTCCTGCACTTGCCTGGGACAGACGCCCTTCCCCTGGCCCCCAGCCACTGACACAGGCTAGATCTACTGCTTCCTAACACTTCTCCCGCCTATGCTGTTCCCAAATCCCCAGAAGCCCCTGGAGCTGCCCCTTTCCTGACATTCTTCCAGGAGCCAAGGTGGGTGGGAGTAGGTGTTGGATGCTTTCAGTCCCCGGAGCCAGGCGGGTGGTATAAAGTCCTGGGTCCTGGGGCACAGATGGGAGGACAAAGGCCCTGGAGGGCGCTAGAGCTTCTCCCGGACTCTGTATTCACTGAGGCTGTGCCAGGCACTCGTGGTAGAGAGATGAATGAAGTGCAGTCCTCTCCCTCAAGAGGCCCACGAAGCAGCAGGGACACAGGCAGGCAGACAGTTGCTACGCCCTGCATGGGAAGCTCAGGGGCCGTGGGGACAGAGAGCAGGAAGAAGCTAACCCTCCTGGAGGGTGAGGTGGAGGCGTGCACACACAAACCGGACCGCTGAAGAACAAGCAAGGTCTGCAGGTGGGCAACAAGCAGAAGCTCAGAGCTAAGGCAGGTGTGGGTCTGTCACCCGCTGCTCCTTGCCTGAGACCCTTTCTGCCCTCATCCTGCCTGTCTTTCACACACTCGTCAATCACTCTTGACCACGCCCATCTTCCAACTCAATTCTTTTAGCTTTGGGACCCCATAATGCTCTCAGTTTGCCTGCTAGCTTCTAGGCCACTGTTTGCAGATTCCTTGTCCTGTCTGTCCCTAGGATGCCGGGGCTCCACGGGGCTGCCTCGCCCTCCATAGTTCTCACACTATGCGCATTTCTCAGGGGAGCTGTTCATTTCCATCTCTACCATCGCAGCTTCTCCAGTCCAGCAGAGCAGCCCCAGGGCCCCTGCACGAGCACCTGGCCCACAGCACAGTAGATGCACAGCGAAGTTAATGGTGCTGGGGCAGGTACCACACAGCGCTGCTGTGAGAAGTCAGAGGGGTCGGGGGTCAGACGCACTGAACAGGAGGAAGGGGTATGGGGCCGTGCCAAAGGGCGTCCCTTATTATAGGAACGTAGACATGGAGCAAAGCCTGTGAGAGGGGTGGGGGACGATGGGGGAAGACAGGCGGTAGACGGTATCATCGGATTTACCCTCCTGCCATCAAGAAAAAAACTAACAAAAAACCTAGAGAAGCAGGCAACATATGTGAAACAAAGGCTTCCAGACACTGAACGGGCAGTGTCGTGGTGACTCCTGTGAGACCGGAACACACAAGGTGAGCTCCGCTCACTGTCTAGAGTGTCCACACCACACAGAAAAAGGTAAGTGACCTCACAGAGCTGAAGAGACCCAGCAGGACAGGGAGGCAAGACAGCTAGGATTTGTGGGACAGGGCCAGAGAGGAGGAAGATGCGGAGAGAATATGCATCTCTTGAGGGGCCCTCTGGGTCTCTGACCGAGGACTGGCCTGCAAGCCTGTGAGAACACCGCCAGGCTGGGGCACGAACCATTGGAAAGGAGTTCACACAACGCCCCTTAGGAATACTTCAGCTCCTTCCGAGCACAGTGGAAAAATGTACTAACACCGGGGGCCTCAAACAGAATCCCCAGAAGGAAAGTGCTCCAACAGCAGAGCCAGCTTAGATCTGGAATAAAGGCTGTCCAGAATCCACCCAACAAGGTTTTACCGTAAGCCTCAAAAGAATCGTTAAACTGATTCCAAGGGGCCTCACTGTGACCAGAACAAAACCCAAAATACGTAAAGGGACACAGAACAACCAGCATCTAAATTTCGCAATGTCTGGCATCCAACCAAAAATCACCAAACACGCAGAACAGTAGGAAAACAGAACCCATTAACAAGCAAGAGAATTAGAAAAAACAGACTCAGAAATGTCACAGATGACGGAATACACAGACAAGAACATTAAGACAACTATTATAAATATATTTCATGTGTTCAAGAAAATAGAGGAAAACGAGCGTGATGAGAAGAAATGGATGGGATCTACACCAAATTTAAAAGAATCTAGAGGCAAAAATGCAACATCTGAAATGAAAAAATACTGGACTGAATTAACAGCAGATTAAGACACTGAAGAAGTGATTCGTAAACTTGAAGACACCGTAATAGAAATTACCTAAGACTGAGGAGGCATTGACTATATCCTCACAGATCCAAGAGCTCAACAAACCTTGAAAACATCAAGAAAACCACACCAGAGCACAACATAATCAAGTTATTGGCAATCAGTGATAAAGAAGTAAATCTTTAAAAAATCCAGAGGAAAAAAAGGACATTAAGGATAGAGGAACGAAGATAATGACATAGTGCCTACTATTACAGCCAGAGTGAGGGCCACATCACAAAAACAGTTCTGCTGTAATGGAAGAGCTGAACAGTTGCAACAAACACCATGTGGCCTGAAAAGCTTAAAATACTTATTATCTGGAACTTTATAGAAAGTTTCCAACTCCTGTCCTAAAGTGACAACAAAGAAATATAGTAAGCCCACGGAGGAGATTAAATGAAATCATAAGAAATACTCAATATAAAAGAGGATAGGAAAAAGGGGAACGAAACAGTACAAATAAAACAAAAAGCAAGACAATAGGTTTAAACGTATTTATATGGACAATTACGTTAAACCTAAGTCGTCTCAACATTCCAATTAGAAGGCAGAAACTGTCAGATAAAAGCAAAAACAGCAAGGTGTCTGTAAAAGAAACTCACTTTACGTAGAGACACACAGATGAGTTAAAAGTATAAGTATGGGAAAGGATATATCTAATACTGTTAAAAGGAAGTAGGGGCAGCTCTATCAACATCAAACATTTCAGAGCAAGGAGGACTAAAAAAGGTGATTTGTTGATGATAAAGAGGTCAGTTCGTTAACAGTATACATCACAATCCTAAATGTGTGCGTCTAAGGATAGTATTTCAGTGGACATAAAAGAAAAACCAACAAATAAAGACAGACAAATCCGTACTTTTGACTACAAACTTCAATATTCTTTTCTCGATGAGTAAACAAATAGAAAAACCAGTGCAGATACAGAAATCTTGAACACTACCATCCACCAAATTGGCCTAAGTGGCATTTACAATCAGGGAGGAAATATAGCAGGATTGGTTAGTAGAAATAAAAGTGCTAAATAAGCCGCTAAAATCAAGAGCATGCGTCTCTCAGAGAACAGACACAGTGAGCAGGAGGTGGTTAAGCTGAAAAATGTTTTTCCCTTCCCAGAACCACACACGTGCAGTCGGCCAAGAGCAGAGCTGGTGGTCAAGTGAACAGGAGGTTCCTAGTCACCCTGGTTATAAGGCTGCTAACCATTTTCCTATGAACAAACCCACAGGTAAACCAAACAAACAGCAATTAGAAGCAGAAAAACAGGCAGTCTAAACAGGACTGTGGGAAAGGTTTCTGCAGTGGATAAAGCATGAGGCCAGGTGGGGGAATGTGCACACCTGCGAAATCTGTCCAGGTGACAGGCTCTTACACCATGTAAACAAACAAGCTATAAATCCACACTGTCTCTTATACCTGGCATTACTGTCAGAAGGAAGTAAATGCCATGATTGAGACTGTGGGTTCACTTCGATGCTACACCGTCAATAAAGAGTCAGCATTAAAACCAATGGTCTCCCTGGAAATCTTCCTGCAGAATCCACAGGTACCTTAAAACTCAACATATTCAAACCTGGCATGGTCATCCCCTCCCCCCGCACTCAAAATGCTCCTCTTCCCAAGTTCCCCATCTCAGTAACCGGCACCACGATACACCCAGATGCTCTTAGCAGAAGCCTGGAGGTTATTCTGTCTCCTTCTTCCCTCTCGCCTCCCATATTCACCTACGGAATGTAACTGACATTCATTCTTACTTTTCCTGCCCTGAACTGGGTCCTCACTCTTTCTTGGCATCCCAATCCTGCTTCTAAACTCCCCTGAGAGCACTTACCAAGGAAACGTGACCCCCTAACAGGGCCCACAGGCCCTTCCTGAGCTGAGCTTGGCTGACCTCACTTTCCGCCGGGCCCAGCTTTGCTTGCATCTTATTGTCAACGCACACTGTGACGTGTGGGGATCCCCACACTCCAGGCTACCCCGTACCTTCCCGGCCTGTGCCACGCTGTCCCCACCTCCTAAGGACACTCTCTTCCTTCCTCTCGCCGCACTCGGCTCACCCTGCCGCTGATGGGCCCCTCCCCTGACCAGGAGCCTCCTGGAGGGCAGCGGACAGGTCTGCCGGCTCCGGCTCCCGAGCGGGGCCGGGACGCCCTCACCTGCTGATGATGCCCTTCATCTGGATGTCCTTGTCCTCCTGCTGCCGCCGCAGCCGCTCCTCGCCCTCCTCCAGCCGCGCCTGGTACTCCAGCACCAGCTTCTGCGTCGTCTCCTCCTGGCACTTGAACAGGGTCTCGTACTCCTCCAGCTTTTTGTTGGAGATCCGTAACTTGTCCTGTAGCACTGCCAGGTCCTGCCGGGGGGGGAAGGGGCAGCGTGCCACGGGCACAGCGCCCGAGACAGAGAGCACAGCCTGGTGAGCCGGGGCAGGAGCGCGGCGTGGGGGGGAGCCCAGCCCGCCACACCCCCGGGACGGCCCGCATCCCAGCGCGCTTCACTCGGCGAGGAGATGCCGAGCGCCGCCCCCCATCGGGGGCTCTCTCCACGCCAGGCTCCCCCAGCCTGACCTTACGGCTATGTGAGCGTGAAGACTCAAAGCCAGATCTCAGAAGTAAAGGTTTAACGAGGGTCTTGACCTTTTTATTAAGAGGTTAAAACACGCTTGAGTACGTTAAGGAGATCTGACCGTGCCCTGTGAGGTCTGGTAGGAGCTCTACTAGAGGGGAAACTGAGGCCCAGAAGGCAACGTGACCCAGTCACACAGAGTAGAGCGACTGACAAGGTGCGGTGAGATCCCAGCCTCCCAGCCTCTATCTGACCCTGAAGCCGGGGTGGTGGTGCAGGGCAGTGGGCACAGAGGTTAAGGGCAAGGTGGTCTTGGCTTTCTGGCTCTGAATCGGCCCAGCACGCTCAGCCTCTGGGGAAGAGGAGGAGATGTAAGGCAGTGATAGAAGAAGCAAGCTGGGAGGCTGTGCAGGCTGGACAGAGGGCGAGGCAGGGTCAACACCAGAGTCGAGGACTTGGGGCCACAGAACGGGGCCGTGAGAACATAGAGTTTGGGGAGGCAGAAAGGGCCTCTCCTTGAGTCCTTGGTAACAGGAGCCCAACTCACTCAAGGGCAAAGGGCCACCCAAAATCAGGGGGCAGCAAAGCCAGAGAGACCCAGCTCAACCCCGAACGTAACCCCTGAAACAAAGCTGGACCCAGGCAGCCTGGCTCTGTGAGAAATGGCCCTGGCCGCATCCCGGGTCTTCTGCTCAGCAGGACAGAGGGGTGTGGGAAGGGCCTGACAGGCAGAACCAGGTCTCCAAGGAGCGCAGGCAACAAAGGCCTCCTGGATTTGCCTGTGAGGGTCAGCAGCAGAGACGGCGAGAGCAGCGGCAGCACATTCATCCAAGGGACAATGAGGAAAGAGGACACGTCGGCTGTGGCCTGACTTACAATCATTCAGGTAATCCTTGCCATTCACGAATGGGAATTTGAGTCTCAGAAAGGCAGAGCTTGGCCCCAGGTTCACGTAGGGAGCTTGGGGTGAGGCTGGCCCTCCTTGCTCCCCAGCCAAACCCTGGCTCTTGGAGCACTGTGCCCCATGTCCCCTGGTCCCCTTCACAAAATTATGGTGAAAGCAGGTGGATGTGGTGGACCAAGGGGATGGTGGAGGGCGGCGGAATGCAGCATGGACATGAACCTCGCCCTAGGCCAGGAGAGGGAGGCTGCCACCCTGCCCCCCCATGCCCTTGCTGAGAGGCTGCTCCAGGCTTTCTTGGGGCCGAGAGAGTGAGCACACCAGCAGTGAGAGGGGGAACTGTCTGGGGGACCTTGCACTGGTCCTGGGTTGACCTTGGCTTTGGCCTCCAGGAAGAGACAAGAACCAACCACGGATCCAGGGCAGCTGCCACAACTGGGAGAATTCTGGAGAACAGAAGCACCCTATTGTCCCCCCAAATGCTGGATGTGTGTGGTGGGGTAGGATTTGGATATTTTAGAAAGATTTTTTTTTCCCCTGGGGGGAAGAAAACATCTCAGTAGCAACCTGACCCCTCACCCTGGCTCTCTCTCTCCCAGGCCCTGGTGGAGATGGGGGCTGGAAATGAGCCAGGCCTCAGGCAGGCACAGGCCTGGAGGGGAGGGGGCCTGGCTGGGGGTGCTCCTCCAGCTTTCTCAGGGACCCACACCTCTGCCTCCTCATGCACGAGGCTCCCTCAAGGGACTCCATGTGCCTCTTCGGCACCCCCGACCCTCAAGTCCCAGATTCTCTGAAGCTCAGCTACCCAGTCCCTCGGGAACGAGGCTTCCCAGAGGTCCGATGACCAGCTTCCAGAAGCCTGGATCCAGTGTAAGTCTCACGTGCAGCCCGCGTGGGAAATGTCATGTCTAAGCTAAATCGCTCTTGCTGCCCTTCTTCCAGATTCCCCTGACCACTGTCCTCATGTGAAACCAGGGCTTGAGAGGGGACTGGCCATCTGCAGCACCGAGCAGTGCCCCCATTCAGGGCTCGAGAGGAGAGAATCCTGCCAGCTGCCAAGGGAGGCAGCCCCGCCCTGCCCCAAACTGCCAGGGTCCAGCTTTACCTTTTCTGCTTGGCTGAGCTCCTCCTTACTCCTTAGCCTATCCCTGTGGGGGGGGTCTGGGGCCAGGCCCTCGTCTTCTAACAACTGCGCGTTCATGGTCAAGAGCCAAGCGGCCGTGCGGTCCAGGGCATTGGGGCTCACGGGTGAAGGGCCCTACAATGAAACAACAGCTGTGAGGGGCTAGAGGGAGGCAGGAGGGAGGGTGAAGGGTGGGAGTGGCACCCGGTGAGCCATAGGGACAAGTGGCTCAGAGGCACGGTGGGGAGGGAGGGGACCTTCAGCTGACCGGGCACCTACTGATACAGCCCCTAACCCAGGAAGCTCCACCTCCCGGAGAGCAGCCTAAGGCAGAGTCAAGAGCCCAGGTGGCCTCCTGAGCTGTTCCCTGCTACCTAGGTGAGCATGGGTGGTCTGGCCCCGGCAGACCAGGCGGTCTACCCAGAGCACGTCAGTTCCACATGCTGCGTGTGGCCCCTGGGTGACAGAGGACACCCAGGTTCCCTGGAAGCCGGCTCAGTGCAGGGCGAGGGCCTGTGGGGGGCAGGTAGACTCCTACCCTGGATGGGGCTGTAACAAGCTTGGAAATGGAAATGGGTTGGCCCCTCCTCCCTCTTTCTCCCTCATCCGGGTGTCTTAGGGAGAACCGGCAGAGGGACCGTAAGGCCAGTGTCCCTGATCCCAGGCTTTAGGCGGGGGCCGACGAGGCAGGCGCCAGTGGCGCTGGAAAGAGGGTGGCGACACGTGTGGCAGGCGGGTGGGATGGGGCGTCACTCAGCGTGGGATGGCAGCCGGGTGCAGCGGCGGTGGGATGACCGGGGGGAGCAGTGAGTGGGCATGACGACCCGGCCCGCCCGCCGCCGGCGGCACTGACCTGCTTGTGCAGCGCACGCGGCTTCAGCTCCGGGCTGTCGCCCTTGGAGGAGGAGGACTGCTGCCGGAGCCGGGCTCCAGGGCCCGCCCAGTCGGGGGAGGCCGACGCCAGGGTGCCGCTTGAGGGCCGCGGGTACTGCAGGGTGCTGAGCAGGGTGGGCGGCGTCCGGCCCCGGGGGGCCGGAGGGGGCGGTGGAGGCGGCGGCGGCGGCTGGTCGATCCGCCGCTGCGGGCCGGCGCTGTTCTGCCGCGGCACGGTGGGCTGCCCGCCCTTCTCCATCAGCGACATCTGGCGCCGCGCCAGCTCCCCCGGCCGTCGCCCCAGCTCCTCGGCGGCACCGCCGTAACTTCCCAGCTTGGCAGCGGCCGCCAGCTCCTCACTGTTGCTGTGGGAGCTCAGCGAGCTGTGGCCCTCGGAGCCCGAGTCGCCAAGGCCGCGGGGTGACAGCGGCAGGCCGGCCGCCATCTGGTACACAGGGTTCTGGAAGGAGAGCGGGGCCAACAGCTGAGGCCGGCCGGGCGCGCCCTCGGAAGTGCCCGGCGTGGTCGGCGTCTGGCCTGCCCGCCGCACTGTGGCCAGCCCTGCCAGGCTCCCGGGGGCGGCCCGGGCTGGCCAGCCAGCCACCAGCTGAGTCGCAGGGACCTGCCCGTCGGTGGCGAGGGCGTCAGGGCCCGCCGGGGAGCCCGCCTCCCCGTCCAGCGTGCGGGCGTCTTGGAGGTCCATCATGGACAGGCTCTTGCCACCGTTGGCCATCTGAAGATCAGGCTCGTTGGCTTCCGAGTAACTCGAGCTGCGGGCAGGTGAGGGCTGGACCCCGGAGGACCTTGTGACAAAAAACAAGTCCTTGTTTTCGGGGGTTGGAGACGGTAACCGGGTGAAATCTATCAGACTGCAGGGAGACAAGCACACACAGGGAAAGAAGGGGGAAGAGAAGAACTGTGAATGCGGCCAAGGCGGGTCCGAACCGAGAGCCCCCGCCGACCTGCCGGGCCCAGCGGCCTGCGCCGGGGCTGGGGTGGGGGAGGGAAGGGGGGGGGAGGGAAGGCGCAGGGGCAGCCCCGGGACCAGTGGCCCAGCGGCAAAACTAAACCCGAGCCTGGGCAGCTGGCCTGGGCAGAAGCTGCCACGGGGGCTGAGTGGCCGTGATGGTTGATCCTGAACAAAACCTCTGCGCTAGTGGCCAGAGCTGCCAGTGCCACATCAGGCTGCTTGGCAGGCCCTTTCCCTGCTCGGCTGCAGCTGGGAATGATGGGTGCTGAAGTCTGGAGTGTTCTGGAAAATTCCCTCCCTTAGCTAAACCCACAACGCAGTGGCTCTCGGCTATCCAAGGGTCGTGCACGGAGAACTCCCGACTTCAAAGCCACGGGGGCTCCCTCTGCCTCTTGCCTCTTGCTCCTAATCAGACTGATAAGCAAAGTGGGGGCCTGGTGAAGCCTCCCCTGCCCAGCCTCCTGCTGCCACCCCCTTGACTGACTGGCAGGCGGGGGCTGGCGTTCTTGCCAAAAACAAAGAATCAGAGGAGGATCCTCAGGGCATGACTCAGGCAGGGAGGGTCTGAGCCTGCAGTGGCAAGCTGCACCCTCCCCGGGTCTTCCAGCCTCTTCCAGGCCCCTCCCCGAAGCCGGCTCCTTGGAAGAAGGCACAACGGGGTGGAGCCAGCTGGACTCTGGAGGGAAGAACGTGGGGGTGAAACGGGCTCTGAAGGGGCTGGAGGCAGCAAAGACCTGGGGTTTGACATGGGCTTGGAATGTGGGCTTAGCCTGGGATGGACAGAGGAAGTGCCAAGCCCCAAATGGTGGAGCTGGGAGAAACCCAGACCAGCCTTGCACCTGGCCAGGTCTCCTCAAAGCCCATGTGCCTGGCTCTCTCTCATCTCAGGTGTGTCCCCACCTGGACTAAGCTTTACCTCACTTGGCAGGTTGTAGGAACAAACCCTGAGATGCAGAGGGACCTGGAAGTGGCATCTGGCCTCTTCCTGGGCTTCCAGTCCTATGTACCACCCCCTCAGATCCTTGATCCCCATGTCCTTGAAAGACTGCCATGGCCACCACCACTGGCTGGGACCCGACTCCCACTTCTGCTGCCTCACCCTCACTCACTGGCTGGTCCGAGATGGCCCCGGGCAGGGAGCACAAATGACTTGGAATAAAAACACCTATTTTTAAAGAAATATCCTCATTTTGACATCAACATTACAGAACATTTGCCTTCTCCTCCACTGTGTGTTTTAGTTACAGGGCACTTGTCCAGGGGCTGAGGGCTCAGAGTGAGGGCTGGGCCCCAACTCTCTAGTTTTCTGGGGCTCAGCCTCAAAGCCTTGCAGTCACCTGAGCTCCTGCTAAAAACACGTGCCCCTAAGCACCACTTCTGGAGACTGATTCAAGGCCAGGAAATACCAGAACAGGTATTTTTAACACACATCTAGGTAATGATCAGGAGGTATCAGGGATCAGTAATTGTTCTTCAACAGAACATGCCATCTTTGTCCAGGCCTTTGTTTGTGCTAGTCTCTCTACCTAGAATGCCTTTTCCACCAATGGAAATGTTTCCTAAAAAGCTCAAAACTTTAGCCCTACCTCCTCCAGGCAGCCTTCCCTGATTTTTCCCAAATGGAGGTTACCTGTCTAGGGCCTGCACAACACATTTTGAGTCTCATCCAGCTTGTTTTATAGACTGCAGGTGGGCTGTGCTTTGTCTGCATATGCACCCCACGGCACCCAGCACACCTGGCAGCTCTTACCCAGAGAGATCATTCTCAATCACCATCTTCTGCAGCCCAGCTGAAATGCTACTGCTGCCAGAGCCAGGAGTAGAGGCCAGGTCGTTGCTCCCTGTGAGCGGCCCACTGCCCGGGGTGCTCAGTGCTGTGTGGACGTCCCTTAGAATTCGAGGCAGTGGCCCCAATTTGGACACGATGCTCTGCAAAGACAAAACAAGGGGCAGGTGTAACCTGCTGGGGCCGTACGGGGAGGCCCGGCATGCTGCAGCCACTGTGGTTCAAAACCCCAGAGCACGCAGGCCCTCCTCCCCCACCAGGCAGATCCAGCAGGTCCAGGGCGGGGCAGGCGGGAGTAGAGCCCAGGAATCTGCAAAGTACATCTTCATCAGCTCCCCAAATCCTTCTGGGACAGAAGTGCAAGGCCCACAGAAACAACGCTGGCCTGGTCCAAGCCTTTGACCCTAGTTCGTCCTACTTTGGTGCCTCCCCAGAGAGGAGAGCTGATGTGGAATCCAGAACTTCCCACGCCCGCACCTCCCTACTCGAGGGGCTTCTGGGACGGCTCCTCCCACATCACCTGCTCCACAGGGAGGGACGGGGCCTGGCCTGCTTTGACACCTGAGCCCCACCGGAGATGGTCCAGGCACAGAGCAGGCACCGCCACATGCCTGTCAGACAAGTAACAAGTGGATGGTCAGGCGGAGGGTGACACCTGGGCCCATCTTAACTTCACCGTCACAGTTTAGACTGACAGTGCTAAGGGTTCCAGGCTGCAGGGCTGAGCTAAGGGCAGGGGACTCTGCCTTCGCCTGCTTATGCATTGGCTTCCACACAGGACTTTGTACAAAAGGAAGTGTGAAGACTCATGTGGTCAACAGAGCAGAGACTCAAGAAGCTAACACAGCTCAATTTCAAATCCTTGCTGCCACACTGGCAGCTGTGACGGCTGCTGACCACTGTGCAGATACAGAGGCTGGTGGCCGGCACAGGGGCTCAGTCAGTGGTGGCAGCTGGAGTGACAGATGCTGGCAGCAGTGGAGGAAGAGAAGGTCTTGGTCCTAGTTTCCACTCCCCCCACCCCGTGTCTCTCGCAGCCAAAGGGCAGTGGATATACACGGGCAGAAATGACTACGACAGCATCTGTTTGTAGTGAAAAGCTGGACTAAAGTGTCCAGCAACAGGGGGCCGGTGAAATAAACTCCAGTCACATGACAGGACGGTCTTGGGCTGTTAGGAAGGTTACAGTGGGGACGTACGTGGTGCTATGGAATGATGGCCACAATAGAGTGAGAAACGCACACTGCAGTGTGCACATGAGTTCTCACTGTGAGATGAGAAAGAGAAAGAGGACCCTGTGCTGTGCACTTCACACACACACGGGTGTATCTAGAAGGCTGCACACCAGAGTGACCTGAGTGGTCATGTCCAGGAATGGGGCAGGAGCAGGGAGGCCTTCCAGCCCCGTTTCAGCAACGACTGCTTTTGTAGGTGGTCTCTCAGATCTCTGGGGGGAAAAAAGATATTCTGGAAGCAAATTGCAGCCGGCCTCGCCCTTACTGCCAAGAACTTGTTCACCCTGTGGGCTGGGGCTGCTGGGGGTGCACTGGACCCCAGGTCACAGAGGGCACACTCCAGATGGCTGCAGCAATGTCAGAGGTGTCTAGGGAATAACCATTTCAACTGATGGTCAAGGGCAATTCTGGGAAAGTTTGTAACTTCCTGCCTGGCACGTGGAGGTGGCAGCATTCTGTCTATCTTGTTTTTATCAGTGGCCTTAAAACCCAGAACGAGGACATTTTTGGAGAAGATGCTAAATCTGATCACATTTCTCACAGGTGGGGAACACGCCTTCGTATGTGGAATCCACCCACACATCGCCAAGTGCATGGAACACGACTGAAGCCCCGGTACCCGGAGTGGGCTCCCCCGGCAGGTGCTGGCGAGTGAACGTGGCAGGCCCCAAGGGAACGGGACCGGGGTCCCTGTCCATGCTGACAGGGCCTGGGTTGGAAGCTTGGGCTCTGGCACTGGGCAGGGCTGCCGACCTGCCTCACATGGGAGAACCCTTTGCCCGTCCTCTGTCCCACGGGCACAGGCACCTGCTCGAGCTGGCTCACGGCCTCCCAGAGCAGGGAGTGCAGGCTGGAGAGCTCGCGGCCCAGGTCGATGTAGCCCTCAAAGCCGGCGGTGTTGGAGATGGTCTCGGGGTTGGAGATCTCCAGCAGAAACCGCTGCATGTTGGTCCACTCGTGTTCCAGAAACTGGTTCATGAACGACATGTATTCTTCCTTGCTTCCAAACCTAGAGAGAGCAGAGAGGGTGAGAACCTGGGTGTGAGGCAGGCCCGGGAAAGCCAGGCCCCACCCAGGGTCCCCTTCCCTGAGACACCTCCACCTTCTCAGCTCCCATCCTTCCTTGAGCACCGTGCCTGGCTCCTATATCACTCACTCCCCATGTCAACCAATCTGCTGACTCAGGGCCCTCTTTCCTCATGGCCAACTCCAGAGACTCTTTCTTGGACCTTTTCTCACAAGACCTAGAATGTTCCCTGGTCCTCACTCCCTTTCACTGCTAATCACAATCTCCTCCTTTTCCCCCTCCAAGTTTCAATGGCCCAGTATGCAGATGACTCTCAATCCACGCCTGGCCAGGCCTCTGCTGAGCCTGTGCACACATTATGTCCACAGCACCTCCCCTCCTACCCACCTTGGCCAAGCCTGAAGTCGTCGCTAGCACCCAAACCCATGCTCACCTCCTGGGCTCCCTATCCGTAGTGGAGACACCACTGTTCGCTGGACAGCTGGGCCTGGAGCCTTATGGGTAATCTCCTCCCTAACCCTCCCCATGACTGACAAGGCCTCCTGACTTATCTTCTTGTTACCCCTTGACCTAGTAGCCACTGCCTCCTGCATCGCCACCCCACCAACCCAATACTTCTACCATTTTTCTCCTGCTGGAACCACACCTGTGCTCTCCTTCCGGTCTGTCAGCTGCCCGTCCCGCTCCCTCCAACACCCTGGCCCCACTACTGTCAAGCTGACCTTTTCAGGACCCAGAACACATGAGAGCCGTCCTCTCCCTTGCTCAAAGCCCGCTGGTGGCTCCCACCACCCTGCTTCGCCTTCAAGTCCTTGCTGTGCCCCTGGGTCTCATCTCCCACTTCTTCCAGCCTGGCACTTCATTCAGGAATGCCACATCGTCTTGTCTCTCCAGCACACAGCCATCCCCGGGCCTGCCCCACCTCCGCTCTTGCTGCCCTGCTGTGAGTGGATGAACGCCTCGCATCCTGGCCTCACGTCCTGGCATGGGGCCTGGCACGGGGCCGGGAGCACGTGTTCCGGGAAGCCTCCCGGCAAGCAGAGGGTGCACCTCCAGCCCCGCCCTGCTGCTCACTCCGCGTCTCCCTCCCCTGCTGAAGGGCTGGCTCCAGGGAGCTGGGACCTGGCAAGATTGAGAGCCCAGAACGGAGGTGGTCGCAGAATGGGGCTCTATCTACGCTTTGCGCGAATGAGTGACCAGATGACCCAGCCCTTCTGTTTCCGCCCCCTCGCTCTAAGGTACAGTCAAGCACATTTTACGAGCAAGGACCAAGGACGGCATTAAACAAGGACAGTCTGAAACAGCCTGAGCGCCCAACCACAGGGGACGGGCCAAGGAAATATGGGCCCTTCTCCCTTGAAGGCGTATGACTCATGCATTTCAAAACGAGGCTTTTGAATGTTAAGTACATGGGAGAATCCTTATGATAAAATGTTAATTCAAAAAAACAGAAGGAAAAAATATCTTGTCTTCTTACCTTTGAAAATTAAGAAAACATACCAAAATGGCATGTACTTTTAGTAGCAGGGAGGATGGGGTGTAGAGAACATTATATTTTGAAAAGGGGAGAGGGCAAAGACTGAGGACGACAGGGACCAAAGCAGGGCCCACTGTGCAGCCCGGCTCTGTCCCCGTGGGCTCCAGCCCCACGCCCCCACCCCAACTCTGCCTGTCGGGACAAAGCACTCACTTGGCGAAGTTGGCCAGGTTCTGGGTAACCTTGGCGATGAGGGTGAGGGTGCGGGCTGTGCGGTCATCGGGGTACTCCTGCAGCAGGTTGAAGAGCGAGGGTGACATGATGGCCGGGCAGAGGAAGCGCAGAAACAGGGAGGCGCTGATGAGCCGTTCGCTGATGTCGGGCCGGCCTCGGCTGCTGCACTCCTGCCTCCAGGAGGCAAACACCTCCTTCAGCTCCCGGGGAAAGACACTGCGTAGGAACAGGCAGGAGTGGACCCAGTGGTCAGGCAGGGGCCCGGGACAGAAGGGTGAGAATAGGGACTGGGTCTGGGTCCGACAGAGCCCTGAGTCCCAACCCCGACAGCGGTGAGCTCCCTGGGCCCTTACTCAGTGACCTATGACCCTTCGGGCAGGGCTGCTCGGGGAACTGAGACGGCTCAGCTCAGTGAAGGCACGGAGGGAGAGCTCAGCAAGCTGAAGGAGCAGACACCCCCAGGCTCCTGTCAGAGCAGCGAGTTCTCCCCAAAGGGGCCAAGTGGGATGGAACACAAGCACGGAGGAGCCGGGTCTCTGGCCCAACAGGAACCAATAGCAAGGGCCAGCTCATGGTCCCACCTTCCTTCAACTCTCCTCCCCAAACTGCAGGCACTGGGGTCCAGGAGAGAGTGAGGGAAACAACCGGAACAGACCACTGCTCCTTCGTTCCCATCACTGGCTTTTGAGACTTACTCCCTTCACTTGAATAACACTGTAGGAATCAGGTTTTCAGCAGAGCTGGGAGTGATCACGATGGGGCTAGCCTAACCACAGGGTGAAGACAAGGCTACTTTCTAGAGGGAGCGGGCAACGGAGGGAGTGACCTCCCTGGGGGACCCAGCGAGTGTGGGCAGGGTCCCTAACCCCCAGCTGGGGGGCTCTCTCCCCGAGCATCCCCAACCTGCCACGACGAGGCCCCACCACATCAACTTTTAAGTGGCTTTCCTATCTTTTTACCCTAAAAGATGGGCCTCCCACCCTGGGCTGGCAAGGACCCAGTGTTTGCTGAACCCAGGATATGCCTGGCTGTCACTAGCTCCGGGTACTCAGACCAAGGGCCTGGTCCTCCCTGGCTGTCAGTTTCCTCACCCTTACACTGAGAAAAAGGCTTGCCTTGCTGAGCTTCACAGGGCCACATTAAGGC
>CM053509.1:153342134-153385795 GCA_028627145.1 Eidolon dupreanum | reverse complement strand
GAGGAAGTCACCGGCCTAGGAACAGCTGGGACCCGCAGTCCCCGAGGCCTGCCATCCAGGGCTGAAAACCCAGGCTACAGGTCGGGATCAAGCTGCTTTCTGGCCCAGCCCAGAAACCCCTACTGGGAGTCAGGGCGGGTGGAGCAGGCATCCAGGAAGTGCAAAGGTAGGAGCTGGCGCGCTGGGGCCGCCTCCTGCCCAGGGCGCCTGAACGGGCTGGCTGGGGACAGGAAAGGGAGTTGCAGTTCAGTGGGTTGGGTCTGCCCGGGGAGACCCAGGGGGCCCCGGTTCCATGGCCCGGGCCAGACCCCAAAGCAGCCAGAGCCTGGAGCCTGTGGCTGCAGAATCCTCCTCTTCCTTCCCCACGAACATGCCCCAGCTGGCCCAGGCCTCACTGGGATGGTTCCTGGCTGAACAAGAGGGCTGTGGCAAGCTCGCGTGAAGGCATCCTCGCTGCAGCTGGGCGGCCCTGGCCCTCCCCATCTCCCAGCACTTCTCCAAGTGGGAGGATGTGGCTGCTCCTGCAGAGTGGACGGCCAGGCTCTGACCGCTGCCCGGTGTGGCGGCGTGGAATCCTCACGCGTCCCAGGAGCGGGGAGTGCCATGACTCCCCGGTCACAGATGGGAACAGGGTCGTGAGACCTGCCCTGCACCTAAGGCAAGATCCCTGCTGCCCTGCTACTGAGAGCTGTCATGGCCAGGGCCTGGGGACAGCCAGGCGGGGTGCCCCATTGGCCTACTCCGTCGAGGCCAGAGCAGCACCCTCCCACCAGACTGGCCCTCTACCCAACGTGGCCCCACCAGCACGAACTTCCTCCCTCTCTGGAGGCCTATGCCCACGCTGCTTCCTGAACCCTGAACCTGTACCATCCTCCCTCCCCGCCCCCGCCTTCTCGGCCTAACAAAATCCTTTCTCAGTTTTCAAAGCCCAGGCCGAATGCCACCACCATCATGCTGCCCTGGTCTCTGCAGACAGACAAGAGCTCGCACCCAGGCTGTGTGGCTGAGCCCTACTCCACGCCACTTTCCCAGCTGTCTCCTCACCTAATTCTCATGACCACCTGTCCGGACTGAGGCTGCACACCTCAGAAAGGCCAGGTGGCGTGCCCAAGTGGCAAGCAGCTGAGTGGGACTGAACCCCAATCAGCAGAGTCCAAGACCAGCTCCATCAGCGCAAGGCCCACCTTTCCATCTCCCCACAGGTAACAGGTAGGAAAAGGGCCATATGCAGCTGACGTGCTCACTGTGACCCACTCATTCTAGGTCCAGCAGGAAGAGCCGGGGGGCTGGCTGGGGCAGAGGGCCCAGGAGCCTAGGAAGCGTGGCGGGCGGGCGCGGGCAGAGCTGCTGCTGGAGATACAGCCAGTCATCAATAGCAGCTCATTGTGAGGGCCAGAGAGCAGGAACAAGGGGACATTGTCCCAGCTCCTGGGCCATGGCCTTATCTGATAGCCTTCCAGCCAAGTCATGAGCTATTTTTCAACTCCATCTTTTTTTCTCTTAAAAGGTTAGTGACACAGAAGTTTAGCAAATTCTCCATTATTTTAAGGAGGGAGGAGACAAAAACAAAATCTACAATAACCAAAAAGCCCTATCTGATGTGGAGAGGATGTTCTCAGCTACGGGCGGAGTGCATTAAGAGGGGCTGTATAGCCTGGAAACAGAGGCTCAGAGCTACCCGCCAAATCTCTAAGGGGCAGAGGGTGCTGCCCTGCATGCCCCCAGCAGGCAGGGCTGGGGCCAGTAGAAGCCAATTCCAGCTCCGTCACAGCTGTCCCCAAAGGCGCCAGGCTAGTTTGGTTTTAGAGGGAGCGGGTGCCTGTCTCTGGAGGTGTGCAAACAGGAGCTGGGAGACTCTTTTAACCGTGCTACAGAGGAGATGCCTGCACTGCTAGGGTCACAGAGCTGGTGCACTGCTGGAGTCACAGGCCAGGCATGCAGCAGGTGAGCCTCAGGAGTGTGCATACACATGCATGTGCACACGCACGCACACAGACCCCTGCAGCCGGGAACAGGCAGGAGGGCCTAGTGTCAACGGTGCCTGGCTGTAGGAGTAAACCTAGTCTCCGTTCCTTGTAAAACACTCAACCTTGAATACTTTTAAGTCTTTCACCTCTCCAGGCCTCAGTTTCTCCATCCGTGGGTGGGGACAATGACATCCCTTCCACAGAGGGCTGCTGTAAGCATCAAATGAGACGTGGGGGAGATGCCCAGGAGAGGAATAAATGCCGGTGACCCCCATCAGTCACTTGTGACAGTTCCAGTCCCCTCTGATCTATTCTAGGATCTATTCTAGTCACTTGCCTCATGGCCAGACACCACTGTAGAAGTTTTTTTTTTTGCCGGACTGTGGGTGTGTCCAAGAAGAAATAAATCTGTAGGTTCTGTCTGATAATAGTTTATGCACTTAAAAAAATGGGGTACAGCTGTGGACAAGGCTGAGAAAGAATGTACACACCCTGTTATTGCTGCTGACGTTTCTCAGGGAGGTGACACTCCTGACATTTGGGGTGACGAGAAAGACTTCCCAAGCCATTCTCTGTTCCTTTCCTCTGACCAAATTCCTTACCTTCTCCATGCCTCAGTTTCCCCTATCTGCACAACGAGACGAACTACTTCTACCAAAAATCCCTTAACTTCATAAAGTGAAAAGAAAGAGAAGAGGGTGCCTGTGACTCCCCCGACCCAATCTCCCAGTCACAAGCTTGTTGTGGTCCCATGCCACTGCCCACTGCCTTCGCCAGGCCTGGAAGAGGTAGAAATCCTGGATCAAGCTGGTCTCCACAGAGGAGATGCCCACCCGAGGGCTGGCAGGACCTGCAGACAGACCCTGCAGTCAGGTCAGAATGTGCCAAGCGTGCTTCTGCCTGTCACAGCCTGGCAGGTCCAGGGAGCTGTGCTGGAAATCTGTCTACAGTAGGAGGACTTGGGTCCTGGCACACCGTCAGGGTGAGCGGACTCGCGTCCTAGAAATCTAGTGGCAGGACACAAATAGGACACTGCCCCACACAGAACGTCCAGCAGGGCCATCTCTCCTCAGGCCCAGCCTTGCCATGCTGGCCTGGGAACCGGTTGCTGAGAAGACCAGCGCTCACTTCTGGCCCAGCTAGGGTCCCAGGGGAGGGGAGAAGAATGCAGCCGCCTGGTGGCTCCCAAGGCCCTGGAGAGACATGGCCTGTCCTTAAAAGGCAGGGACGTTGGCCACTATGCCTGGGAAGTCTTCCTGGGATGACAGGGCCTGGCCTGAGAGCGTGTTCCCTCTTGGCCCAGGGTTCTCTCAGTCCAAGGCAAGGAGGCAGGTCCTAGCAGTCACTAGACCCAGTGTGACCCTGTCCCCATACCCATGCTGAGCCCTGGGCTGGGTGGGGGGGCCTGGTCTCTGGCCCTCACCCTACCCCTGGGAGCCTGTTTCCCCCTTGACACCACAGGGCTGATCTGGCAAAGGAGGGCCCACACCCTGGCAACCAAGACAGGAGGACGGGACAGCTCATCGCGTGCTATGGCTCCCAAAGGTGCCCCACGTATGCTGCCTGAATGACTGGTGCTGTGACAGCCTGGACTTCACAGCCATTTACTAAGCACCAGCACGTGTTCTCACCGAGGTACACACATCAAGGCACAGCCTCCTCCCGGGAACCCCGCAAGAAAGGCAGCATCGCCCCCGTGGAAAGGGGGAGCAGGAGCGCAAAGAGGTCTGATGAGCCCTGGCTCCTGGGACGGCCCTTCCACCAGCTAATTTAAGGGATTCGATGAAGGAAGCTTTAGGAAACCAAGGAAACTGAGGCTTGGAGAGAAGAGTGGCTTGGCCGGGTCTCATGGTCCGGAAGTGAAAGCTGGGATCCTAATGGCCAGATGACCCTCTGTGGGACAGTCCTGGAGCCTACTTCACAGTGGGCCAGGCCTGGAGGCCGGGCAGCCGGTCGGCCCACTGCCCCAGCAGGATCCTGTCCCGGTACGCCCTTAATCTGCATGTGACCTTGGGCCCACCCCTCTCCCTTGGACCCGCTGACTAACTCGCTACATGGCCCTCAACAGGTTCCCTCCTCTCTCTAGGCTGCTGATCTACTTCAGAAAGCACCCGCCCCCTCATCGACTCCCTATAACTATAAGGGACCGTTGATTAACTACCACGACTACCTATTCCCACCACCACCTCCACTGTAATATGGTTGGAGCGATACCTTGTTGCTGCCTCGTTGTTGCCACTCTGGCCATACGGTCTGGGGGAGAGGCCAGGGATGCAGGGGTGCTGGTTCTGGTCCCCGAACAGGACAGGCAACCTCAGCATCCTGACCATACCCCATCACCACCCTTTCCATATAATTCTGCAGCCTAATGGAGTTTTCAAAAGACATTCTGGAATGCATTCACCTCCCCACAACTTTTCTTTTTCTTTTTTTTTGCAGGGGGAGCAGAGAAGGGGCAAAGGGCACGTGGAAAGAGAAGAAACAAAAAAACTTTCCGTCTAATCCCCCAAGTCCTCCTGCAACCTGAATAATTTTGGGTTTTTAATCAATAGCTGTCAGACTTGTCAAATTACTTTGGGGACCGCAAAGCAGTTTTTAAACATTCATAAACCTCAGTGGAACAGCAAAGTGCCCTGAATTTTAAAAGAAAAGAATGTGAGGAACACTTATTGAATAGGATGAGATTTGGGCACAGCGAGACTGAGTTGAGGGCCGTGTGCCCCTCCTGCTTCTGAGCAGGGACAGCTCTCCACCCCCTTCCGGTCCCCAGGAGAAAGCACCAAGCCTGGCCTGATGGCTCAGAAAAACTAGGAAGGGCAACATCCCAAAACCCTAAGTCCCCCTCAGTCACCCTGAGTAAAGGCCACCCCCCAGCCCCAGGGGCACAGCATCTAGAACTCAAACCCCAGAGCAGCTGCACTGCACCCCACTGCACGGTGCGGGCCCGCGGTGTGACTGCCCATCCCCAGCTTCTCCACCTGGACAGCTCTTGAGAAGGGTTCAAGGCCCTGGCCGAGGTGTTCCCTCCCTGCAGGCTCCGTAGGTGCCATCTCCTCTCCACACGTGAGGACATACCCGTGCATTCCCCGGGCCCCAGCGTGGGGCTGGTTTCTGACTGGTTCCCCCACCCCCGCCCGGGGCCATAAACACCTCCAACAGCTGCTCCAGGCCCAGGGGACTCATGACTCAAGTGGGGAAGAATGATGAAATAAAAAAATAAATGCGATGAAAACCAATGACTTCCTCTCCCCAAGCAAACCACTGCCCCTCTCCTCTGGCTTATCTAATTCCTCCCAGCTCTCCACCTCCAGGAAGCCTTCCTAAGCTCAGCTGGCACCCCCACAGAATGTGAGGGCAGGAGCAGAAAGGGCATCTTCTTCCCTGCAGGCAAGACCCGGGAGCCATGCTATGTAGTCTCCTGGGGCTGTGCAGGCATTCATGTTAGGGCGACGAGGTGATCTGGGGACCACCCTTCCCCTGTCCCTGGGCACCGGGCTTCCTGCCTCAACCAAGGACCAGTCACTTGTCAACATAGTCCCAGTTCCTGGGACCATGCTGGTTGATGACCGAATGTGGGGAGGCCTCCCCTTCCTTAGAAACACACACGGATAAACATAGAGCTCTGTGACTCTGGTCACATTAACCAGTATGCCTCCGTTTCCTCACCGGTAAAATGGAGATGACAGCACCTTAGTTAACGAAAGGGGCACCCTGCCGCACAGCAAGCTGTGGCCAGCCCCGCTCCGCCTTTCCTGGGCATTCTGCCCATCGGGTGTCACTTTTCTGGACGCTCCTGGCCCACTAACATTTCTAAGACACCTCTCAGTCTGCCCAGCAGGCAGAGCCCGCCAGACCCTCCCCACCTGGGGGCTCTTCAAAAGCCTGTGCGTGACCCGGAGAACCTCAGCCGCTCCACCCACCACCTCCCAGACTGGGCTGAAGGGTGCCGCCATTTCATGTAGGTACCTCAAAGTCCCTATTTAAGGAAAAATAGACATATCTGGGAACAAATGTTGGCAGCCTGGTTCTAGCCCCAGTGTCCATCTCCAACCCTGCTGATTCTTTAACTCCAGCCACCACCTGGGACAGAGGGGCTCTGTGGCCTCAGAGAGACAAGAAGCAAAGACAGAAAGGGGAATGGGCTCTTGGCCAAGGGACTGTATCTTCCAGTTCACCTCTTCTGCACCTCAGCTTTCTCACCTGACAAATGAGCTACCCTCACCTCCTGCCAGACCTCCTGGAGCTTCATTATACTAATCCCCCCGCCACGCCTGGGCTAGTGAGTCCAGCGCCCCACTAGACAGTGACTGAGTACGTACCTTTAGGATGCCAGCACTGAGCCTGGGGACCTTGGAACCCCCACCCCCCATTGCTCCCAAAGCCTGGTATCCGCAAGTCCCAGCGGGCCCTCAGAGCTCTGCTTCCCAGACTGTCAGGAAGCAGAAGACAGTTAGGGACATTCAACAGAAATAAAATAGCAGGCTCCCAGGCCATCAGCAAAGCAGAAACTCAGAGAGATGATGTCAGAGAAAACTGGGGTGTGACTGGTAAGTTCTTCCTGCACACAGAGACTGTGCATCAAAGGCATCTGTGGCTCTCCAGTACCTGCCTCGCCCGGCACACCTGGGATGTGCACGAGGCGCCACTGGCTCCACATTTAACAGACCGTGCACAGCTGACCCTCAGGTGGCCCAGCCACCCGACTTAGTTAAGAAAACTGAGGCTCCGAGACCTCGAGGGCCTTCCCAAAGCCCAGAGAATGTGACAGATTCCAAGAGCCCATGCTCTTTTCCCGCCCCACCTGGCTGACTCTAGGATAAGCTAGCCCTGTCTGTCATTTGCCACCTGGCCCATGGGAGTCCAACCAAAAAAGCCATACACTTTAAATACAGCTTCTGAGGTGAAGCCCAACCTAGCCACCCCAGCCCTGCTCAGTCCCGTCTGGCTCTGGTCACACTGGGTGGCCCACCTCCACTTAGAGCACACCCAGCAGCTAAGTCCTCCTTATCCGTCAAACCCTGGCTCAAAGACCAACACCTCCGTGGCTCCTGCCTCAGCTGAACTGGCAATTCCCTCCAGGGTTTGCCCTGATGCACCCATTCCTATGTACCCCGGGAAGTGGAGGCTCAATGGAGGTTCAGCGAGGTCCAGCAGCTCTCCTGAGGTCACACAGTTCACAGTCAGGGCTGGTGGCCTGGCATCTGGGCTTCAACTAGAAATGTTCTCCACTGCCTGTCAATGCCTCAGGCTTTCACCAAACCTCCCAAAGGCACCAACTTTCAAGCAACTTACAGGAACCCTGAGTCACCAGAACTATACCGAGTCCTGCCTTTGTCACCTCCTGTATGACCCCTGGGCAAATATTTCCCCTGTCTGGAAAATGGTGAGAAGGACACCTAACTGGTAGGAATCTGACCCAGCCCCCAGCAGTGAGAGTGAAAGTGGCTAGGACCAAGGGACACTTGCAACAAGCCAGACAGCTCATTCATTCCTCCTAAGCCTTCCACAAGAAAGTCTGGAACCAGTCAAATTCCTGACCTCTCAGAGACAAGGTACTTCCCCAGTAAAGACTGCAGCATCACAGTGACCTGGCTCCTGACGACTGTTTCAAATATTTAAGCTGGAGCAAAACACACTCCAGGCCCAGACAGAGTATTCCTGGTCTACCACCGCCTCACTGCAGGCCAAGGGATCAGGCAGCAGAGGCACAGGCGGGGAGAAAGACGGGAAGAAAGGAGACCCACTGCGGGGCTGGAGGGGAGCGTTCACTGCCCGAACCCCAGCAGAGGCTCACCCGGCCCAGCCCAGGGCTGGGCGACTCAGAGCAAAGGCCAAGCTCCTCAAGCAGTGAGAGCGCTCCCGCAGGTCCTAGGAGGTGCCAGGGGAGTCCGCCACAGGCCATCGGGGCTTGCTCACAGAGAGGAGCAGCTGACAGCGATTTCCTCTCTTTTCAAAAACTAAAAACAGCCAACCACACTTTTGGTTTCTTGTTTTTTTGGCGGTGCTACCCTAATTGCGTCCACATTCCAGGCTGGCCATAGATGTCTGCAGAGGGGCAGACACCATCCCTGAGGAATTCCCGAGCCCCTCCCAAGGCTGGCATCTCTGACAGCTCCTCTTTGGCTGGCAGCTCCCAGCCATCGCTTGGATCTCCCAGGCCCAAGAGGCTGGTTGGTGACCCTGAGGCTGGCAGCCTCCCTCCTTCCCTCTTTCCTGACCTCCCTCCTTTCAACCTCCATTCAGGCCACTCACCATCTCTTGGTGTGCCCCAAAAGTTCACCAGGTCCCGGAAACCACGGGGCCAGGCCAGCCGGCTGGTTGCCTGCTGTTCCCCACTGGGCCCGGCCAGTCCAACCCAGCTCTGGTCCTGGACAGACCACTCCGGCCCTGTCTGCTGGGACTATTCATGACTAGTTAAACAAAGGCTAAGTTCCAACTCTCTGTAATGTGCTTTTAAAGGGCCAGTGTCCCGCTCGGGCTAGCTGGAGACTTAAAGGCACAGATCCCTTTTTCTGTACAGGAAACAGGACATAAAACAAACAAACAAATAAAAATCACATGAAATCATGACCAGATTGAAGGCCTTGGGCCTCTAAGGAAGACTTTAGATGAAATGCACAATAGTAAAAATCCAAATTTCACTCAAAGGTCCCAAAGATCCACAAAACAATGGGGTACATCCTAAGAATAAGAGTAGCCATTTTTCAGCCATCACTCACCTCATGCCCAGCATAGTGCTTGGCACTTCATAGCACCATCTCTCTATTCCTCACAACCACTGCACGAGACAGGCATTACCTGACCCCACCTGAGAGAGGAGGAAGTTGCAGTGGGTAGAGGCTCCCAGCTCGCCCAGGATTTTACATACGAAGTCTGCATCAAAGCTGGAACCCAAGCCAGGTGAGGTGAGCCAAAGCCAGGATGCTTTCCCCTACCTGCTTCCCTCCCTGTCTCAGACACTCAGCTTTCCCCAGCCTGATGTCCACGCCCCACCTGTCCCTCAGCCACCAGCACCTTTCCTTCATAGGAAAAATGAAGGTGATGAGGAGGAATCGCTTGTCACATGTGCCTCAACACTGGGCTTTCACCTGGGCCTCAAAAACCCTGTAAGGTTGGTTCTATTCTTTCCCCCTTCTTAGATGAGGAAACTGGAAATCATGACAACTGGCTAGACATGAAAGGAGACAGATGACTCCAGGTAAAGGTAGGACATGAGAGGAGGGAGGGGAGTGGGCAGGGAGAGAGGCAGGTCTGTCAGCTCTGTAGGACTGGGGCACTTCACACCCAGGCCCTCAGTCCCCTCAGGGAGGCCTGGTGGAAGGCCTGGCAAGGGGAGCCCTCTTTCCAAGCCCAGGGCTCAGGCAAGCTGGCCAAGGTCCTTCCACTATCCACAGAATGGAGGGGACAGGGATAAGGGCTCTCCTGGGGTCCCTAAGCTCTAAGAGTGGGCAGGGGAGAGGAGAGGAGGAGAGACTTGGTTCCTTGTGCCTCAGCACCTGGTCTAATAAGCCCTCCGAGAAAGATGGGCCATTTCCTGGCATCTGGAATGGCTGGGCAGGGAGTAGGTGCTTTATGCCCACTCTCTATCAGAAATACCAAGGCCAGGGGCAGTGCTCAGGCCTAACACTGCAGGGGCCAGGTCATTCAAAGATGT
Organism: Eidolon dupreanum; assembly: GCA_028627145.1. Taxonomy (NCBI): domain Eukaryota; kingdom Metazoa; phylum Chordata; class Mammalia; order Chiroptera; family Pteropodidae; genus Eidolon; species Eidolon dupreanum. Next base: position 153,376,174 of record CM053509.1, on the reverse strand, counting down.
ATCACCCTCATTCTGTTTCTATGGAGACTGGCAGTCAAGTAAGCTTGAGACCATGTAGCCTGGTGGTTAAGAACGCAGGCTCTGAAGCTAGAATGAGTTCAAATCGGGGCTGTGCCACTTGCAACTTGGGTTCTTAGACAAGTCACCTCACCTCTCTGGGCCTCTCAAAATGTGCCATGATAATAGTACTTAGCCTCACTGGGTGGCTGTGAGGAGTTCAGTGAGTTACAGACAAACCCTGGCTCAGTGAGCGCTTAAGAAAGACCAGCCCGCGAGGCTGAAGATGGCTGCCCAGGGTACGCTGCCCACGAAGCTAGAGATTGGTGTCCTGGAAGTGACCTTGGGCAAGTCATTTCTTCCTCTGGGTCTTAGCTTCTTTTTTTAAAAAGGAGGGGGTTCAACTGGGAAGCTCAGTGACTACTGGGCAAGACCACCCTCGCAGCACCTTCAAGATGCCCCGCCGCCCCCAGAAAGAGCCAGGCCAGAGGCCATAAAGGAGGAGAAAGGCTGGGCTATGGCCCACATCCTTTGAAACTTAAATAAGACTTGCCTCGGCCCCATCTCCCCAGCTAACTGGGGTCTGCTGGGCACAGGAAGGGAAGCAAGGGCACAAAGCCACATTGCCTGTCAGGAGGCAGCATAAGGCGTCATCTCTCCAGGTGGAGCCCAGCCCCACCCTGGCCTTCTCTGGGTCTCAGTCTCCCCACTCCCCACTGCGGGGTGGGCCTCTCCACCTCAGGTGTCTCCCAGGGGTTGCGATGCAGCTGAGCTCACTTCCCTGTGAGGAGCTGTGCAGCAGCCACACAAGCCACCTCACACCTGCTGCACAACAAACAGCCTCCCTCGGCCCCAAGAGCCCCCAAGGCTTGATCAGGTTCAAGGTCTGCCTCCTTCTACCTTCCTGGAGCCTAAAGCTTGTGTGCTAAGGGGAGGGGAGAGGAGGGGAAGGGTGTGGAGACCAGAAGGGCCAGCAGGCAGTGGGAATGCCCTGTAGCCCTGGCAGAGCGTGTGGCCGCTGTTCCTGAGGGGCAGCGGGACACTGGGGACTTCAGGAGCACCCACGGGGTTAGTCAGTGAGGGGTGGCCTGGTGTGGTGGTTTGCAGGCCTGAGATGAAATTCTAGTTGTTAGCAACTGTGGAACTCTGGGAAAGTCCTTTCACTTTTCTGAGCCTCAGTTTTCTTGTGTATAAAATGAGAAAATACAGTATCCCCTGCAGATAATAGAAGTAAAAACACCAGTTAACCAGTGCAGAGAAAGTATTTAACAAAACCACCTGGGAGCCCACGAGGCTCAGATACCTGAATGTTATTCATTCCGCAGACACTGAGAACCCACGTGGAGTCCATCAGACCTAGGATGTCCCCAGTTCTACACTGCCACCCACAGCCCCAACCAAACACATTTTAAACTCCCACAGCCAGACAAGCCTGTGTGGGGAGGTCACACACAAAAGGGAGCCTTCCAGAGCAGAGCCATTAGTGTACCTAGCTCTGCTGGGGCAAAGTGAAAAGACCCACCCAGAAAACCCGGCTCCAGGATGCTCTTCTTAGGGGCCTTACCCCAGAGAGATGGGGCAGGGAGGGGGAAGGACATGTGAGCCAGAAAAAGTGAGAAGCAACAGGGCAGTCCGTGAGCCCTCCGCAGAGAGGGAGGAGGAAAAAGGGCTCGGAGCATCCCGACGCATGACCAAGGCTGAGCCCCACTGGGTGAGCTGGTGAACCGTGACCAGGGGGACAAGAGCATCTGAGGCCCTCACGGCCCCTCCTCAGCTCCCCAGACTGGCCAGCTCTCTCTGTGATTCGCTGACTCTGCTGCCTCCTCTTCCTCACCTCCTTTTCCTATTCCACACACCTCTCCTGACCCCAGTGGTTCCCCTTGAGGCCCTGTCCTCTCCTTACTCCATGGAGGACAGCTCCCTCCCTCCCTGAAACCCAGGCCGCCACCCTCTGTGGCTTCCCTCCTCCCTCACGGGCCACTGCTCTCAGCTCCTTTTCTGGTACTGCGCGAACTTCCCTCCAGGTGTAGTTTCTCAGGCTCAGATGTGGGGCAGTCTCCTTCAGTAAAACACTTTCCTTTGGTGCTTTCATACACTCTGTAGCTTTAAAGAGCCCCAGTGTGCTCCAGACTCCTAGGTTTCTGTCTGCAGCCCTCCCCTCCTCTGAGTTCCGCTCCTCTGGCCAGACATCTCCCCTAGGATGCCTCCTAGCACCTCAAGCCTGAAATGTCCAATGTCCAAAGTGGACCTTCTATCTTAGAAGTTAAAGCCGAGCCTCAAAAGCCAGGAGGAGCCCTCCTCTTCCTTGGCCTTCAGAATCCAATCCATCAGCAAGTCCTACTGGTACCTCCTCTAAAACCCTCGCACCTGGTCCACTCCTCTGCATCTGCCCAGGCAGCCTCACCCCACGCCCTACTGCCTACAAGGGAGTTACAGGGACCCTTTAGAAATGCAAAGCAGATTATAAAACGCCTGGGCTAGAAACCCTTCAATTACTCCCTACAAACACTCTGAAAACATCCACACTCCTCCGCAGATAAAAGTAGGCAGGAGTGGCCTGCCTCCCCTCTGACCTCATCCGGCAACCCCCACCCCCACCCCCACCAGCAGCCTGACTTTCCCGCCTTGGGGACTTTGTCCTGCTGCTCCCTCCCTCGGCGGAGTTCTTGTTCCACCCCCAACGGAAGGCTGGCTTTTGGTGTCTTCTGGAATTCAGCCCTTCCCCAACTGCCCCACTCCAACAGGTCTCACCCCACCCCCATGACTCCCGACTGGAACACCTGGCTTGTTTCCTTCACAGACTTGCTTATTTGGCCAGCAAATATTTATTAAGCACGAACCATGGGCCAGGCACCATTTTAGTCACTGGGAATCCAGATGCTGAACAAAACAGACAAAAATCCCTGACTTACAATTCAGCGGGGGAATGTGTCCACCCAACCTGGAACTACTTATAATTACTCGTCTCTTCTGCCAGAAGGTAAGCTCTGTATGGACAAGGATAGTATCTGCTGTATTACTGAATCCTAAGGCAGAGAGGGATCCTGGCATGGTGTAAGAGTATAAAAGCTCAGTTAAGTGTCTTATCAAATAAATATGGAAAAACAGGGGAGCAAAGGAATTGACCCCAGCTTTTGCTGCCTCCTAAGGAGATGCCTCTTACTGCTCCTAAGGTCTCCGGTGAACACGAGGTTTCTGCAGTGTCCCAGTCCTTCTAGGGGACAGACCAGATGCACAAGTGGTGGCTTTGGTTAACTGCTGGAAAAGAGGGGTGACTGCAGCCCGTGCAGTCAGGGAAGGCTCCCTGCAAAGGCGAAGGCTGAACAAAGCCAATCCCCATGCCCCCCAAATCTAGGGCGAGAGAAGAAAACAAATTTGTGTTTTTGGGCTCTGATGTTCTTTGCTCTAGTAAGAAAGAAGAAAAAAAAAAGGAAAAAATCTTGTTCTGAAAAACCCTTTACTTTTTATTAGTGTCTGGATCAATAAAAGTTTTAGGAGTAAAGCTTCTCTCCTGCAATACTAACCGCCAGAGAGACAGGCTAAGATTATTAAATCTCTCTCCAAGAGCCCCAGCGGCTGGCCCCTCTCCTCACCTGTGCCGGGAGCCCCAGGCTAAGTAACAGCAGGCCAAGGGCTCTCACTAGCAAAGTAGCTTAAGAGTCAAAACCCCCTCCTCAGAGCCTACCCTGCCGACTCCACCAGTTCCCTGGACCCAGATCACCTTCCAGGTTCCTCACAGTCTTGCTAGCTTGGGCCTCCCCAACTCCAGCCCAAGACTTAAAGCTCCCAGAGGGCAGGGCCAGATTCTAAGGAAGAGGAAGGAGTCAGTCTAGCAACCCCAGCTTCCACCTTCACTCCTCTTCCCAAGTCCCAGAGGGGTTCTTCCCTTCAGTTCCCCAGGACTAGCTGGGGATTGAGCTGGCTGTTGACCACCTCCTCACGCCAAGGAGGCCCTGGCCTCAGGGCGGGTGGGATTCCATGCCCTCCAGTCTCCATCCACTCCCATCCAAGGCCCAGCCACCCACCGAGGAGGACCCTTCCTTCACCCCTGCCCCCACGGAGCCACCCACAGACCTTGGCGATGGGTGCCCTGGCCTCTCAGCTGCCCCAGGTCTGGGCAACAGGTGCCTAGGAGCAAGATCCAGCTTTTGAGGATGGCGGGGCCTCCACAAGGCAGATCCTCTGGCCCGGCCCAGGATCTTGCCGAGGTTGTCACTGAGAAGTCCGAGACCACAGAGGCTCATCCCCAAGGATGGTGTGCACCCAGGTGCCGCTCCTGGCCAGATCAGGGACCTCTCAGCCAGGGTTGGCATCTAAGAGGCGTGCCCAGGCAGGCTTCCCCTTCCCGCAAAGCACATGTTGAATCTGTCTTCCAAGTTGAAATTTCACAAATGACTTAAGAAAAACAGCGGTGACATCTAGAGATTTCCGGGTCCTCCAGGGAACAAGTGGAAAATTACAGTCTTCCATACAGGTAACCACATGGCATAACCTCTAGGTCCAAAAAGTCTAGAAAGACGCCTGGAAACAAAGAGTCGCTTTCAGTCACAGGCAAGGGTCACTCCCAGGGCACCAGGACACTGTAGTGGCTCAGGGCTCCAGGCTCTGGGTCTGGAGGAGCCTCAGTCTGGAGAAGTCCCTTCCAGGCTCCTCCCCTAAAGTGCTGGCCCCGCCCAGGGTCGCAGCCGGCCTGGAGTCCCGCCTCTGGGCCTTTGCACTGGCTCTAGACAAGGCAGGTTTTGCCTCATTCTGGTCTCGGATCCAGCGCTGTCTCCTAGGCCAGGCCGTCCCTGAGCACTCCAGCTTAAGGAGCAACTCCTCCGCCCCCAAATTATCACCCGGCTTCATTTTCTTCATAGCACTGGTCTGAAATCATCTTGCTTGCCCGCCCCTTCCCCCACCGTAAGAATGTCAGGTCCGGCACACCTTCGGCCGGTGCGTGGCACAAGGTAGGCACGGAGAGAGGTGGTGAATGAATAAACCTATCTTTCTGGCTGCTCTGAGACGGGATGGCTAAAGCAGTGTAGGTGGGATTTGGGGTAACGGGAAGAGATGGGGGCGGCGCCAAAGCCTCCTCCCCCGGCGCCGCTCTGGAGCATTCCAGGCTTCCCTGGGGCGGCGCCACGCCCCACACGCTCTCCCCGCGGGAAGCGGCCGGCCCCGCCCCCGCCCCCGCCCAGAGGCCGGCCCACCTGCAGCCGCAGGCCCTTCCCTGCCCAGGCCCAGCGGCCAGGGACATTCCGCAGCCAGCTGCCCCCAGCTGCAATCACTTTCCACTCCGATCACGGGGAGAGACAGGCCTGGCCCGCCCCTGCCGCTGCGCAGGCCCCACCCGGGTTCGTCTGGCTCATAGTGGCATCCCGGAGCCCCCCAACCCCACCCCGGGACAAACACCCTCCTTCCCCGCACTTCCATTCAAACATTTTAAAAATGCGAACAAAGACAGAGGTGCAGACCAGGGCAGTGACTTGCCGACCACAGTCACCGGGAAGGAGGGCCGAGGGGAAGCAGGACTCACGACTCCTCGCCCCCCGCTAGAGACTAAAGAGCGGTCCTCTTGCTGGGAAGAACTGGGTTCCCAGACAGCAGTACTGGGTTCAAGTTTCTCTGGGCCAGCAGAGAGAAGGGGAAGGTTAAGCGCAGAGAGTACACGAGAAGGGGACTGGGAAAGCTACCAGGTTTGAAAACACCACTAAACCATCATGGGGCAGACCCAGTTAGGCCACTGGGCCCAAATATTGCCCTATCCCGCCTGGCGCTTCATTCTCTGGTCGCACTCACCTGGTCTTCACACCTGTTCCTCACCAAAACACATGGGAAACAGCACACCCAGCCAGCTCAACATTTTCGGCTGAGGCGGTCACCCCCTTTCCCATCCCACTCAAGCCACAGTAACGGCTTAGGCCTCTACCACAGGCAGGGAACCACACCCCCTTCCCTTATAGCCACCACCTGGAGGGGCTGATCAAACAGAGGACCCGGAAGCCTCCACTGGGGAGGCTGCTGCACTACTTCCTGAAGCAATGGGATTGTGGGAATCCAACCCCCGGGATGAAGAGAGACCCTGGGAGAACAGAGCCCTCGCCTGGGATCCTGCCTACTCCACTCCGTCAGCAAACTGAGCTCCTACTAAGTACTGGACTGGCAGGCACCTAATGTGTGCAGTAGGCAGGACTGGCTGGGGCACCGCAGGGCTGGTAAAGAGGTCTGTGGTCCACAGCAACCCCAAACCTGGCAAGTCCGTAACTCACTCCATCCCCTGCTGTGTCCTTTCTTGGGCTCAGATGTTCTGGGCACAAGTGATCCTGACCACAGGTCATCCATCCAACAGTGCCCACAGCCCCCACTCCCCAATCCCAAGGGCCTCCTAGACAGAGGTGCGCTTAGGGTGGTTCCTTTCCTTCAGAGGTGAGGTTCCCCCTCACAGCCCATACAATGTCTTAATAAGTCTCAAAAGGGGAGAGGTGAGGCTATAGTCACAGGGAAAGACCCTAGGGCAGAAGAAGCCCCTTTGGCTCTCAGAACAGCCAAGACAATGGGGAAGGAGGAAGCACAGCACATCCTGGAGCACCTCCTCCAGAGTGCAGGCCCCAAAGAGACCTCCTACGTGATCTCAATCATGGCAACAGAGGCAAGGCAGATGCCGTGACCACTACGTAGATGAAGAAATCAAGTCCACAGAAGCTCAATCACCTAGCTTCATCTGAAAGTAAATGTGCCTCACTCCAGACAATCATCTGCATCTATCACTCATCCCCCTTCTTGTCTCCCCGACCCCAATTCTAATACCTCTTTCTCCTGGAAGCCTTCCCAGATTTCTGGGAAACCATCTCCGCTAGTTGATCCACACAGTTCTAATATCTTGTTATAACAAAATGGGTTCCTATGACAGGGTCTCTCACTCTGCAAGACAGCTGTCACAGGTCGCAAACTAAGAAGAAATAAGCCTGGATATGGGGTCAAAAGGTGAACATCCCAAATCGGGCTCCCACACTCACTAGCTGTCTGTGAATAAGTTGCTTTCTTCATACCCTTCTAGACTCATCTCAGAGGACTGTATAATCTCTTGCAAGCTCCTTCCACAGCCATCTCAAATAATATGTAAAAGTACAGAGGGAGCACAGTGACCGTCCTTGCCCACATGTAGCTGGGGGAATTTCGGAGGCTACCCTGATCCAGTCACTCCTGGTTCCAGCACCTTTGATGACCGACGCCTCCCTAACCCTTAGGTCCCATGCACACTACGTGCTCTTCACCTTTACACCCATCCCATCCAGCCGTAAGGACCTCCTTTTCTATTTTCCCCATGCATGCCCAACTTTTGTTCAGGCCACACCTTTGCTCCCACTGATCTTCCTTCCTGCGCCCATTTCCAATTCTCATTCGCCTTTCAAGGCCCAGATCAACGGCCTCTACCTCAAGGAAGCCTTTCGCAAGCTCCCTCCCTCCTCCTAAACTCCTGGCCCGCCTCCCCTTCTCCTGGGTACAGCTAGGGGTCTACTAGTCTCTGGTTCTTCAGATCCCAGGAATGACTCAGTAAATGTGTGATGGACATAGATACCCTTTGGGTCAGTCTTTTCTCAAAGCTCAGAGCCCAGAAGTCTCAACATCGGTGAGATCTGAAGGTGTCTCAACTAACTGGGCTGGGCTCTCTGGGAACTCCCTCAAAAGCTTCCCATTTCCTGGAAGGCAAGAGAGCCCGCCCCAAGACTGTCGAGGGGCACTTCCAGGCAGTGCTTGTGTATCCCCCTAGGAAGAGAGATGTTCATGTCTTGGGAGGGAAGACCCTTCCTGTGACCATGGCCCTCTTCTTTCTAGAGGCTGTGGGGAGCGCAGAAGCCTTCTCTGGCTTGCCCAGAACGGCCTGAGCTGGTGGAGGGTGCCGCTGTAACCCCGGCCTCAGGAGAAATCTGCGGGACTGAAGCAGCCACAGGGCCTGGCTGTTCATGGACAAGGGCTTCTGAAGAGACCATGGCTGTACTTAGCTGAAGGTGAGAAACACATCTGGTATTAGACTGAGGGCCTACTCCGGAGAGCAGTTTCAAGGCGCCCCAGCTGTTAATTTATGTGAGCACATTTATGCCTGTGTGGTTTTATCATCAACAAAGAACAAATGTGTCCTGGCACCCGTGACACGCGAGGCCTGGTGCTAGGTATTTTACATACATTACCTCAATTAATTGTCCAAAGAAACATTCTCTGTGCATTTTACTAAAATGAAGCTGAAGCACAGAGAGGTTGGGATAGTTGCCCAAGGTCACACAGCTAGTTACTGGAGCTGGTATTCAGGCCCCTCAACAATTCAGCCCCAGCCTATCTTCCTGGTGCAAGCTGCCAGTGCTCACCATTCCAGGGCCTCTCTTCTCTGTCTCTGCCTGCCTCTCGGATTCCCCACTCACCTTGTTTTCCAGCGTATGAAGGGATTAATGTATATTATCATCCCACAGCCTCCCAACTCCCTCCATTCTCACCTGCTCACATCCCCTACTCCCTCCCATTAAGCCAGCCAGGTTCCAGCCCCTCCGGCCACCTTTTCCTGCCAACACCATCCAGTCTGTATCACCCCCACGGTTTGTATCACCCCCATCTGCCAGGCCCCCGACCAGTGTCTTGTGGTAATGACTTCAGCTGGCAGAGAATCCTGGAACCTTTTCCCCCACAGTGACAGTGACACATGTTAGCTTAAAAAGCATTCAGGGGGAGTAAATTCCCACTCATGTGATGCCTCCTTGGAAAAACACAGAGTAAATTTACTCAAACAAGCAGTGAGACACGGTCAGCGTTTCTCTTTCTTGGCTGTCACAGTGCCAAGAGCTGGCCAGCACCTGGTATGGTGTTCCAGGACTGAATGCTATCGAGGGGCAAGGGAGGGGGGAAGGTCCCCGCTGATAAGCCTGTGGCTACTGGTCTCTACTGTACAGTATGCTGGGCTCAACTGGGGGTCAAGCCCCCTCATCCCTAAGCCCTGCCCCCAGAAATGCCACTTCTGCTTACTATGTTCTTCCCAGAACCTAGCACCTAGCTTCTGTGTCTGACCAGGTCACCTGCTGCCCAGTCCCCAAGTCCTATCCCCACCCCACTAGAATGGGGCCCTGCCCTCATAGCCATTGACATGTCAACCACACCATGTCGACATCAGGCCCAGTGCCCGAGTTCACACACACAGCCCCTAATTTCACCACGTACCTGAAAGGCCAAGGAATTCAAACCCCTAAGTGTTTTCTGAGAGTCTCTTGCAGGTCTCTTGCACAGTGCTGCCGTGTCTGATACTACTGACCTCCTGCCCATGACGTGTGCCAGAGGGAGGCATCCCTGCCCCATCTCACAGATGAGAAAATAGGCCCACCAAGTTAAACACCCAGTCCAAGGCCACACAGCTGGAAAGGGAGTGACACCAGGATACAAGCAGGTACAAGACACACACAGTCTCTGCCCTCAAGAAGCTGGCAGTCCAGTGGGGGAGGGTTACATACAGACATCGGTGCCAAACAAAAACACTTAACAGGAGACCAGAGGAGGCCGTGGAAAGTATCCTGCGCAGGGCCTGGCACAACAGGGGACCTAGAATGGCTGTGGGGACAACACTTCTGGTTTGGGTGCAGGGATCTGGGAGAAGTTTCACGGAGAGGAGGACATCAGGCACATCCTCTTCTTCCCGAGATTTGGGCCCCCGCTGAGCTTTGTCCCTGGCACACTGTGCAAGGGAATAGGCGTGAACAGATGGGCGCAGCCCGGGCAGGGCCCTGGTATACTGTGTCACGTTTATATCACAACAACCCAGCCCTGAGAGGTGTGTCAAGTTCTCCTGCCTCCTAAACAAATGAGGAGACAGGAGTGCAGAGTGGTCCAATACTCTGTCCCAAGTCACAACAGCTAGCAACGTCGTGGTCATACCTAACTCCAAGGCCTGCCTGTCCTGCAAGCACCTCATTTCTCTGAGGCTTCATCTTCCGGTTTGCAGAAACTCCACCGTCAGAAGCACCTCCACCGCAGGCTGGTGTTGGACATGAAATGCCCCCACCTGCAGCCTGGGCCCGGGCCCCTGCTCCTGTAGCCTCTTGCGGGGACGAGCAGAGGCCAGTCCTCTGTTCCTGAACCAAGCTTGCCAAGGAATGGCCGCCGATACGGAGTTATAATTGGTGAGCTCGGCGGCACAGAGCCCAGCAATACACCCGGTGGGTGATGGTGTTGCAGGGGAAACAGCTGAGCACAGCAAATATAGCATTGACCCAATTCAGTTCTGTTCTGTCTTCGAGAAAATAATTGAGTTTAAATGAATAGGTTTCCCACGTCCCCTCCGGCCTTGAAGAGGGTGGAAAGGGAGAGGGGGAGACAGGAGCAGTTCCCCGGGCTCATTGTTGGTTATTTTTGAGTCATTAGGCCTATGAAAGGTTTCCTTCTTTCCTTGGTGGCCAGTGGGGGTCAGACACAGCTGGGACGCAATGAGGTGAAAACCACACAGAGTGGACAGTGAGGGTGGAGGTTTAAGTCCCGGCCTCACCAAGAGCTCTGTGGAGTGGCCCAGTCAGTCCCCTGAGGCACCAGGGCCATCGTCTTAGAAAGGGAATACTCCCCACGCTGCCCGGGGGTAGCTGGGAAGAGCTAATGCAGGCTGAGCACACTGGAGGCCTTCGGGGGAGTAAAGGAATCTGGGGTGAACTACAGAGGCCAATTCCTTGTGCTCCAGGAATATAATCCCAGTGCTGCCACATCTATTTTTTCAAGAAGAGCCAGAAATGCAAATTTTTCAGGTGAATGTCTTAGGGGGTATTTAAGTATCAGTAACCAATTTTTAAAAAAATACCAAAAAACACCTCTCCACCTTCTCAGACCACATGAAACCTGCCTGTGGGCTACATGTGCCCACGAGCCACTCGTGTGCACCCTCCAATTTAATGACAACACATGGAAAGCAATTTATGATGCGGTGTCCTCACACCTGTTTATTGCCTGATGCTTTCCTTTGGTCAGGAGGCTGAGCCCAGCCCTTGAGAGGGAGACGCAGAGACAGCTTCCCCTTTAAGGCAGGACCTCTCAAGACTTCAGGGAAGAAAAGGAAGGGCAGCTCCCTCCACTGTGGGAAGGTGGGTGGGGACGTTTTACCAAGAAATTAGGGGCCCCCCCATCTCACCTCCTGCAACTGCCCTCAACTCCCTATTAGGGTCTCAGCTTCCTCTTGAGCAAAAAGGGAGTTTCTGAGAGGAACAATAAGAAAGAGAAAGCTTCAGGAGACAAAGCGAAGCTGTATCAAGTCTTCCCGAGAAGCAGCACCACAGAGCGGAAATCGTGTGCAAGTCGGCCAGGCCTCAGGTCATTCCCCAAAGGCCAGCTCTGTGGCTGTGAGCCCAGGGTTACTTGACCTCTCTACACCTCAGTCTCATACTCTGTACACGGGGAGACAATCTTTGGGACACAGAACTGCCCTGAGGTTAAACGAGATGATGACTGTCAAGTGCCTGGTAGGCTGCCTGGCACATCGCAAGGGATCAAAAAATGACAGGCGCTATTATTACTGTTATTGTTCTCTTCCATGAAAAGCGTGCCAGGGAATCCTGGCTGGGTGATTACAACAAGGTAGCACAACCGGAAAACTCCACGTCAACAGCTGAGGCCGCCTATAATCAGCACAATCATTAGGCATGCAAATGGTGTGGCTTAGATGTTAGAAAAGGGTGTTCTTTGAAGTGTGTTTAAATAACCTCTCTCCCTTGGCTGCCCGGCCCTCCCCAAATCTTGTTTACACTGTTGGTTTAGCTAGCAAACACTTTCTCAATAAAGTGAGACACAATTCTAAGCGAGTACATATTCAAATCAAGGTTTTAAACCACATGAGCCCCTGCCCCGCCCCCAGCCCACCAACCTGGAATTGTTTGTGGGGGCCCATCCTATGGCTCCTCAGTCTCCCTAGCCTGTTTTCCCAGGAGGTTGGGCTGGAGGTCCCCACAAACTGGCTGCCCTCTGCTCTGTGGACCTGGGAAGACAGCGGGAGGCCCTGGGGTGTGTTCTCCGCATGGAGCAGACACTGTATTTGGGAAGACATTCTCAGCAGCATTAATATGACCAGTGAGTTCCCTGGGCGCCAGGGCATACCCCACCAGGTGTCCCATAATACTTACATTGGACAGAACCCAGGCTCAAAGAGATTTAAGGAAGAAAGATGCTTAAAGTTACAGAGATGGTAGGTTGGAGAACTGGATTGAAACTGCGGGGTCCATCTACTGCCCCTGGAGTCTGCTCTCCTGGCTCTGCCCTGAAACTGCACTTAGCACAGGCCTCTGTCGACCTGGAGAGGACAGAGAATGTTAACCATCCAAAATCGATCCCAGAGCCTTTGAACAGGAAGGGATCATTAGAGGCTGGACCTGGGTTTTAAGCTGAAGACACTGAGGCTCAAAGCACTCCTATAATTTGCCCAGGGTCCTATAGGCAAGGCTTCTCGCCCCAGGCTAGCTGCTTCTGCATTCAGATCTTTAAACACAAGACAATTCAACAATCTTCCTTCCCCTTAATAGCTGTGGCAGTATCTTAACCATGCCGGTACCTCCTGGGCCCAACACAGACCCAAGGAGACAAAAGATGCTCAGGAAATGTTTGCCCAACTGTGTTCTTACCAAAAAGACAATGCTGAACAGCTGGAACAGTGAAGGCACATTTAAAAAGATGGGTGTTGACTTGCGGACAAGGGAGAGAGCAGACCATCCTCTGTGGGAGAACTTGGCCATCCTCAGCTTGGGAAGGGCCCCTTTCAAAGCATTTCCCTGCCAGATGCTTGCTGATTCTCAGTTTGGAAGGAAATGAAAATAGAAGTCTTAACAGATATGTTAGCCCCTCACCCGCCCCCTGCTGCCTCAGACCACCACCTGAGCAAAATGAAATGTTTGCTTTTCTCACTCCTTCCTGGGGCCCAGAAATTGAGGCTGGGAGAGATGAATGACTCACCTGAAGTCGGGGAATGGTGGAGCTAGGACCCAGATTTCTTTGCTCTTTCAACCAGGCTTCCTTCCCATCACCCCTCCCCACCTCTGGCTCTTGGAAACCTAAGGGAGCCTTGATAATAATGAAGATAATGGCCCTCCCCCTTGCTGGTCCCCCAAGGCCACCTCTGACACAACTCGGGCACTTCCTCAGTCTGGACATTTTGTTAAGCCCCACCCCCTTTAAAACACAAACAATCCTCACAAATATCCTGGGAAGTAGGTACAATCACTGTCCCCATTAACAGACATGGAAACTGAAGATCACACAGGTTAGGTATCGGCTCAAGGCCACAGAGCCGGGAAGTAATGGAGCTGGGATTCAGCTCAAGGGGCCTGAGCTATTAATGGCTCTGCTCCGAGTGGGGCCCAGGGAACCCCCATGTGGGGAGTCATTGTGGGTAATGAGTGTCCTGACCACAAGTGTGACACGATGTATTACCCCTCACAGCACCATACCCTGCCAGGGGTTGGTCATCCTTGCCTGCTTTCAGGCAAGGCTGTAAATAAATCTGGAATGGAGATGTGCTTTCTGGAACAGAGGCTCTGGGGCCTTCCAGAACTGCCCAAGTCCAGCCAAAATGTTTTTCAGAGATCACCCGAAACTTCTACTCCCCATCACGTCCCATCCCTCGTCTGCCAGCATTTCAGGGGTGGGGACTGCAGCTTCTGGAAGTATCAGGGAGGGGCTAGGAGAGGAGACCCTTCCCCTAGAAGACGGAAGGGGAAAACAGGGCCTGGCCCTGAGGGCAGGCTTCCTCTGCCTCCTCCTGGAGGCCCTCCTGCACCCACCCTCACACACAGCCAGGAGCTGCTTCTAAAATCTCTGATCTGACCAGTTCCCACTCCCTATTAAAATCCTTCCCACTTCCAGTCACCTTAAGGATCAGGTCCAAACCCTGCCCACCCTCCTGCCACCTTCCAATCCATCCCCTGCCACTCCCTGGGCCCAACACACAACCAGATGCAGGCAGCAGCACACAACTGCCAGGCCTGCCAGCAGGGAACCCTCCCACCAGCTGTCACCTCCAAGGGCCAGACCACCCACTCCACACTCCCCCCTGGCCCTCGACCACAGGGTCTGGTGACCCATCTGCCTTCCACAGCCAGAGGAGGCCTTGGAGGGCGGAGCCTGGGTGTGCCTGCCCCTTCCCCTCAACACAGTATGTATGCCCTGGCTGGCTGGAGTTTGCTGCATTGGGCTCCCCGGGGACAATGAGGCCAGCTCTAAGGGTCACTGCTGGAAGGGGCAGCTCCTGGAAGTAGACCTGACCGTAAACCCCTGATCCAGGTCAGGTTAAGGGACATTGGCCCAACAAGTTGGGGAAACATGAACAGTGCTAGAGCCAGTCCTTCCATGGACGCCTGACAATGGCTATGTCGAAAATCACAGATGACGTCACCACTCCCAGAAATAGGCTGATTAAGAAGCCGTGAGGACAAGGCAAACAGCACGGCTAGGCACGCGCACTCACACACCCCACCCCCACCGTGTGTGTCTCCTCCCTGAGGTCCTCTGGGACACAGACGGTGCCAGGAGCCAGAGCCAGGAGCCAGAGCCAGCTCAAGGAGTCTGGATTCCAGGGACACAGTTGGTCTCTGGGGAGCAGTGGTGCCCCTGGGGGATACTCTTCTTGGGGACCTCCCTTGCAAAGGCTTCCTGTCCTGACCCTCGCTACTGTCCCCCACCTGCCCCTGGCCCTCTCAGATCCCCCCTAGTTTTTTTTTCTCACTTTCTTCTCGGCCCCATGCCGAGGTACAATCCCACCCACACTTCAGACCCTCACATTCTGGGCCTCTCCCGAAGGACAGGCCTGCCTAGGTTCTGGGGAGGTGGGGACATCTTGGGGCTAAGACAGGGCTCTGTGCTACAGACACCAGCCTCCATGCTTGGCTCTGCTTTGTTCCAGCTGTGTGACCATGAGCTGGTCAATCCGTCTCTCTGGGCTTACCGTCCTCATCTGTACAATGCAGGTGGCAATGTGCCTACCTCATGGGGTAAGATTAAATATGTTGATTTGTTCATTCACCAACCTTGTGTCAGGCCCTATTTTAGAGGCCAAAGACACATTAGGAAACAAGACATCAACTTCCTGCTCCCCTGAGGCTCAGTCGAGTGTGGGAGGAGGACACAAGCAGATGCATGATAATATCAGGTGACTGCAAAATGCTGGGAAGAAACACAGGGTAGGGCCGAACTAGAAGGGGGGCGTGGGGAGGAGTCTGTGTGGGACAGCGTGGTTGGATGAAGTGAGGGCACAGGTCACAGACATCGGGGCAAAGAGTGATCCAAGAAGAGGAAACAACAAGGGCAAAGATCCTGATCTGAAGCACCTGAGAGACAAGAGACAGACAGGGACAAGGGGCAGGGGACAGGGACGGGCAGGGGACAAGGACAAGCGGGGGCAGTAAGATCAGCAAGGGAGGCAAAGTTGGAGCGGAGACCAGCCTAGGGATGGGCTGCAGGGTCCGGGTGGGAGGTGACATGGTTTGGATTCTGTGCTAGTGGTGGCAGTCCACGAAGCACATCGCGTGGTGCCTGGCACAAAGTGAACCCTCGATATTAGGTCTCCTTGTCCCTATGCTCGTCACCATCAGTATCCTCATCGCCCCTGACACTGGGAGGACCCCACTGGTCCCAAAGCTGAAAGACCAGCAGGCAGACCTCGTCACCCTGGTTTACAGAGGACCAGGCTCCTTGCTCAAGGTCTCTGGGGCGGTGGCGGGCAGGGCCAGACCTCCTCCACGTGCCCTCCTTTCCCCCAGGCAGGGCCCGGCCCTCAACCAGCCGTGTGTCTCCATCCACACTGGCCTCCATTGGGAAAACGTCAGACGCCGAACAAAACAACAGCACCAGTGTTTGCATCTCACAGACTTCTGAGTTCTTCCTATCCAGTTTCTCACTTGCGGACAGGGTGGTATGTCAAGCCCCATCAGATGATGGACTAGGGCTGAGAAAAGCTCCTTCGAATCCTCCTCGCTAATTCCGCCTCCTCCAAGAGCTTCCATGAGCCCAGGCAAACACTCTTGCCTGGGCCTGGCTGCCCCGCAGGCCCCCTCAGGGCCAGGCCCCCGGGCCTCAGGCAGCTGGCCCAGCGACAGCCCCCAGGTAGAGGCAGTCTCACCACTGCAGGCACCTCTCCCACTCCAGGCAGGCAGGGACCGTAGCTGATTCCTGTCCCTGTCCCCAGGGCTGAGCGCAGGTGAGCAAAAACAGAAATAACTCAATCTCCAGGGTCCCCTGGGGAGTCCTGTCTCCATGAGAAACCCTGAGACGGCCACCCAGCCTGCCGCCTTCCCCCTCTCACCCTTGGCCTCCCAGTTTGGGGGAAGCTGCTAGGGAACTCCCTGGGACGCGCCCCCACCCCCGGGGGCTGAAGGGAGCAACTGCTGGGAGGAGGGGGTCTGCAGCGGCATGCCCCCTCCCCACCGCGGGTCTGGGCCAGAACAGCCCGTCCTCCCCTCCGCTCTTCAGTGAGGTTAGATTAAGCTGGACAACATGTTCTCATGCACACAGACGTAGATCATTTTTTTTATAAGCCACAGAAAATCTGTAGAAAAACTCCCAACCACCAGTCAGTGACAAGGTGGAAGGAGAAATTCCACTCTTCGCTTTCCACTTCTCTTTGTGGGTAGAATTTTGGTACTCTGGGCTTGTACTCTTAATGACCTTTACGTTGAAAAGAAGACTTAAAAGTAAAGTGAATGAGAGGGCATTTGGCCAGTGTTGGCCCCTTTCCTCTGGAAGTCCAGGTGCCTGCCTCACATCTTGTTTCTTCTGCCTGGTCCCCACCCAGGCTGGCCGGCCAGGCTGGAGAGAACGAGCGTGGGAGGAGGCAGGGCTGGGAAACCAGCCAGGGGCGCCCGCCTCGGACCTAGGCACACGGGGATCGCAGAGTCACCTCACCCCACTTCCTCTCTGACCGCCCTGCCCCTCTTTGTGCAGACCCTGCTGCTGTCCATGTTGTCTGTCCCCTCCATCAGTCCCTGGCCGCCCTGGGCTTCAGTCACCTGCGTATCTTTGGCCCAAGGCCCTGCATAAGCAGGTGCTCAATGAAAGTTTGCTAGACACACTGCCAGGACAATCTGAAGAGCTGTTTACACCAGGTGATCATTTAGAGAGAAACTCAAATCTGGATTATGGACAGAGTGGCAGGTAGGGTGGAGAATTAAAGAAAAATGATGCCCTAAGAGGAAGACATGGAGACAGGCTTTGGCCAGAGCGGTTCAAACCCTGGGAAGAAGGAAGGACCCCCACCAGGCAGGAGGACAGGGAGTGAGCCGCCCTCTGAGGGTTCGGAACTTCCATGCCCAAGGAGCTGCACAGCCAACAACAGAGCAAATGCAAAGGGCAGGGGGAGGCCATGCGCGTCATGGACACACAGGCGGATGGACTGCCCCCAAAGCCGTGAAGTCACACCTTGGCTAAGGATCAGGATACCGTGTGTCCCATACGTCTCTCTTAATTACTTTTGACCTTTCTTCTTCCCTGAGCGCTTCCCAAGCAAAGCCTCTCCTTCACTGTGCCAACGCTGGGCAGAAGCCCCGGCTAGGGGCTGGGGACACAGCTGCAGCCGGCTCAGCGCCCGTCTGGTCTGTCCAGGGCAGCATTTCACACCAACTGGAGTCAGTCCCTCAGGAAGGCGAGCGTGGCTTCCACGACGGGGCGTGGCCCCATCTGTCCTGCTGTTCCAGTCCCCTTTGCTCCAGTCCCCACCGTCCTGAAGACATTCATGCAGATTCCCACAGCCACACCTTTGCGCAGGTGGCTCCCTCACCGGGAGACCTTGCCTACTCCCCTCTGCCCACCTGGGTTTTTTATCCAACCTATGAGAAAGGTTTCTAACTTAAAGAGGATGGGCTGTATTTGGTCAACATGCATCTTTTGTTTAGCCCACACAGAGTCTGACATTTTTAAGTTTTGAATCAATTGCCAACATTTAAAGATGTGAAATTTGAAAATGTCACCGAAAACTCTTAGATTTCTGCTTTCTCTCACAAATCCAAAGACGCAGTGCCATGGCTCGGTGGCTGCTGCCCTCCTTCGCAGGGCACGCACTCTCCAGGTTGCCACATCTGTAACTGCCTCACAGTGGTTCCTACGTGGCAGCTGGCAGGACACAGGACAAGACCTACATCTCCCAGGGACACACTCAGCATCCAGCACACAATAGGGACAAAAAAGACGCAATGCCTCACCGTGCCCAGGGTCTCCCGATTGCTCGCCGCTTCTTTTCAAGACCCCAAACAGGGACAGGCCAATGCTCCTCAGTCGTGGGCCCCCCCTCCCACAGCGGGGCACACTTGCAGCAGGACGCTGGACATGGCCTTCAGGGCTGTGTCACGTCAGTATCTGGTCTTTGCTTCAGTGGTTGTATCTTCTGGAGGCCAGGCAAAGCAAGAGCAGGGATCCTGCCATCTCCCTGCTTTCGATCCCCAGGACTTTAGTTAAACTGAAAAGGAGAAATTCACAGCAAGAACTGACAGCGCTGAGGCTTCCCAGACGCCCGCCTGCAGGCAGCCTGCCCCCTTTGAAGCCAGTAGCCAACTCTTCCCTTTTTCTGAGCTTTCAAGGTCAGGGTCACATTGGCAGAAAGGGTTCTCTTTGTTCTCCTGCCTCTGACTCACCCTAACCACAGTCACTATCCCCAACAGCCAGGTCCTCGGCAGTGGCAGAGGAGGCCCTGCTCCTGCTGGGGTGGAGCGATGAGGGTGGGCCCCAGGGGCCCTGCTTCCCAGATACGGGGCCTCTGTGGGCCTGGCCTCCCTGGGCCTGCGAGTGCCATCTCTGGTCCTCAGTGCTGGTGCACAGTAAAGGCTGGTCGGAGAGGGACAGCTGACAGCCCCACCCAGAGCAGGCACCAGCTTGGAGGACAGACTCAGTCTGGCTTTGCCCCTGGCTGGCTGGTGCTGTGACCTCAGGCTACTTACTTGTCTCCGCTCTCAGAGCTTCAGTTTCCTTATTTGGAAAACAAGGAAATAAATACCTGATCCAACAATCGACCTCCTAATGGGACCTGGAGGAGCTTTGTCAGTCATGAAGTGCCATGCCAAAGTTAATTATTCCAGCGCCTGGCGCCGTGCCCACGCGCAGTTGGGGCTCAATGTACCGTTCACGGCGAAAACACCTTTGGGTCCCTGCTCTGTGCCAGGCTGTGTGCAAGGCGCCGGAGGCCCAGAACGGAGGCCTGGGCCCTGTGCACAGGAGGTCTGTCCTTCAGTGGGGCACGGACACAACTGTCACACTGTGAGAACTGCCAGGAAGTAAGGATGAGAATGCTGAGAGACCCCCAGGGGGGTCCTGGGCTCCTTAAGGCAGGGGCAACAGACCCAGGTCTCTCAAGGGCCCCACCTCTCGGCCGCTGGGCAGCAGAGGCGGGAGTTTGGGCTGCTCGGCCTCAGGCTGCCCGCCCCTCCAGCCGTTTTCCAACAGCCTGGTTTAAACACAGTTGTCAGGCTTGGGGAACAACCCAGTTCTGCGAAGGCGCCCGTGTGCACATGCATGTCTGTGCCGTGCGCACCTGGGTGTGCGTGCTGGGGAGCCGAAAGTGACACAGCATCTGTGTGGCCAGACCCCGTGCCATACCTTTTATATACATTCTGTTTGTGGCCCCCACACCTGCTTGGGGAGTAGTGAAAATAATCCAGACTCATGGGCCCCACCCCCAGAGAGGTGATGCCACCCTATCCCCAACAGGCAGTGGTCTGCAGAGCCTAGAGTCACACCGCCCAGCGTCCCCACTCTTACTGTGCCCCCTACGAGCCTGTGAGACCTGGGTCAAGTTACCAAACCTCTCAGCACCTGGTTCACCCATCTCCTAGGTTGCTGTGAGCATTTAGGAGACAAAGCGTGTGGCATAGAGGGTGTCACCTTCGTGCCCGTCCTCTGCCTAATCCAACCCAACACACGCTCACCCGTCTCCAGTTCTTCTGACCTACTTTTGCCCAGAAGAACTGCTGTGCTTCCCACTCCCAATGCTCCAAGCCCTTTCCTGCTCCCAAAGCAGTCTCATGTCTCAAAAGGACAGAACAGTTCTGAGCCTTCAAGCATGGGCTCAGTCATGGGGTTCCTGCTGCCTAACTGCCCTTCTCCCCACTTTGCCATCTGATGAACTCACCCTGTTTCAAGCCTCAACTCGTGCCACTCTGTAAAGCCCTCCCTGATTCCTGGAGAGCAGCCTCAGCTCCTGCCCACCCCAAGCAAAGTGCAGAAGGAAGTGGGCGAGGCCTGCGACTCCTTGCTCCTCCCAGCGTATATCCCTCACTCCTGGCCTCAGCCTCCCTCCTGTGAGTGACTCTTCCCGACTTCCCACTCTAAGGCCCTATGAATGGGCGTGGGCACCGCTCTATTTGGGGGTGGAGGGCATCTGTTCACCGGAGGTTCTGGAGGGCTGAGAAGGAGCCAGGCACTGCCTTGTTCTACCCGAGAGGGCAGGCTGAGTACAGCTCAAGAGACCCCAGCCAGCACCCTCAAGCTGGTACCGGGGAGCAGACCCAATAACGAAACACAGAAAACCGGCACAGAAAATGTGGAACAAAGGGAAGTCCACTCGGGATTGTGAGGCGGGTCAGGGCAGGAGGAGCTAGGACTTGAAAGGCAGGTCGGATCAAAGTAGGAAGAGCAGGGGGGAGAGAAGGAGGCACTTCAGGTAGAGGGAACACAGGAGACAGATCCATCTCAAGGGCCACCATACATATCCCAAGGCGCTTTGCTAAGCATTTAGCTGCAAATCTCATTTATTCCTCTCAATCACACTTTGAGATAGGAATTGCTATTATCCCCAATTTAGAGAGTTAAGTTCCCCAAGTCATAGGGCTGACAAATGGTGGAGCTGGGATTTGAACCCAGGCACGCTGGCTGCCTCTGTGTGAGTAAACAGGGGTGAGGAGGGCACAGGGGCTCAGGGGAGTTGGGGAGGCAGTGAGGATGAGTCTGGGGACTCCTGAGACTCGTTAAGACCTCAGAAGCCAGACTTCGTTTTCCCTGCAGCCTGATCTGGAAGGGCACCCAACCCAGGCCAGTGCCGACAAAATCCCATAAGGGTGACCCCACCCACACAGGGAGCGAGGCAAGCTGACAGGGAGTCGAGAACCCCATGCTTGCGCTTCCTTTGCATGATCTGCCTGAAGGACGCAGGGAGCTGCTCGTAAGAGTGCGCCTGAGCGAGCAGGGGAGGGAGCCGGGAGAGGGCAGCCAGTCAGGAGCTGCGGCTGCCGGCGGCCACACCGACAGGCTGGCGCGGAGCTGTTGCCAGGGCAGCCCAGAGATTCTGCCTTCACGGGCAGAGTGATTTAGAACTGGTTGCTCTGTCTGGGCCACGAGCTCGGCGGGCCAGCTCCTGGCCCTTCTGAAACCTTAACACAAAACGTTAGGGCCTGGGCTGCTGTCATGAATGTCATGAAAGGCCATTCAGACAGAAAGCATGGGCATGCCTCCCACGTCGGAAACAAGCTCCTTGTCACGACACAGACCAAACGGGAACCATGGCTGGTGGCTTGAGGCTTTCGGGCCAGGAGTTTGGACAACCCAGGCTCATCTTGAAGGATGTGCTCTATTATTAAGTGGTACCTGCTCCTCCCACGAGGGGCCTGCACCTGCAGCAGCAGGCAGCCCACGGGACTGGAGGGGAGAGGGAAGGAGGAGCGCTTCTGGGGTGCTGTGGCTGAGAGGAGGGTGGTGTGAGGCAGGCAGGACCCTGATTGGACTCATCCCGGCCTCCTGTCAGTGCCCAGCACATGGCTGCCACGGGGCAGGGCCAGACAGGCAGCTAGAATAACTCTGGGTAGGGAGAAGTGACCGCCTCTGGAGAGGCAAGGTGACAAGGTGACGTCCAGTTCAGAAAGCCCAGGGTATTGTAAGTAGTATGTCAGCCACACTGAAACATATTAAGGTAAATACCTGACAGTGTGATAATCACGTGTGAAACTTAAGTGACTCTGCCCAAGACCTGATTCGCAGGCGCCCCTAGTCAGGACCACCGCACGGGGGTTGCCACAGCAAGCCCGTTAAAAAGTTTTCCCTCCTATTTTGAAATGTGCTCCCACTGGTGCAATGAGTGGTTTCAAATGTGACCAGATGAAAATGCCATAGGGGACCACCATCCTGTCTGAACCAGCCCTAAGATTTAGGCAAGCTCAGCAAGCCAACCCTTCATAAGTGGTCTCCTGGGGTCCAGAACTCTGTGTGCCCCAAGCCCTACCACTCAATGGAAGACCCTGGCCCCCAAGCCAATGAAGAGGTTGAGAAACGGGCATCACCTGGGAGTGAACCTATGGAGCAAGGTGCTTCCCCAGGGCAGGAAGACAAAGTGGGGGGCCGCCCTGGCTTAGGAGAGGCCCTGGGGCTGCCTCAGAGCTTCCTCAAAGGTGTGTGCACAGGGCAGAGCCTGTCATGAGACTGGCCTTTACTGAAACTTCCTGGTAGTTGCTGGGGGCAAAGGAGACAGTCCCACCCACTGCTAACCATTAGAGGCTACAGATATTTATGGAAGGACCACAATAAATAGCTAAGCAGCCACCTTGACCTAGGACAGAGAAAACAGGGATGACAAATCAGAAACACACAGTGATGAGTCACCAGGCTTTCTGCTGAGCAACCTGAGTTCCCCAGGTTGGCCAAACACCACGGTGGGAGCCATGGAACCAAGCTCAAGGAACGGCCCATTGTCTACCCGCAAACACTTGAGTACCTGTGAAAACCGGCAGGTGCCCAGGGTGCCCAAGCTCAGGGAGAAATTAAGACTCTGGAGTCCATCCGCCGCCCAGGTGGAGGAAAAAGCAAGGCCTAAGCCTTGAGCTGGCTCCTTCTGCTTCACATCTGCCTAGGCTCACGAGGTCTGAGTCTGCCACCACGGAGGGACAAGGGCTACCTAAGAAGAGACCTAAGATTTGGGACCCAGAGTCAGAGCTGTTGTGATGACCCTGAAACATCCTGAGTGCGTCTATCCTGCCTGGCTTTCCATCTCAATGAGGCACTGGCTCCCCGAGAAGCAGGAGCGACACCAAAAGGCTGACCTCAGGGCACCAACTCCAGGATGCCACTGCTGTCTCCCTCTGGGAGCACACTGAAGAGCCGGCACAGGGCTAGATCCCCTCTATACTTTCAGGGCCAGCCCCAGACCTGCCTGGAACCCCACAGGAGATGCCCTGCTGTTTATCTGAAGAACTAAGCAGATTTCTTTTGGAAGTGGAATCTGAGCAGGACAAAGGGCCCTCAGCTAGGGCTCTTCAACCAGACCAAATAAACACTCAGCTACTCGACAGGGGGCTGCGGTTTTTATTTGAAGAGGGGCAGGGAAGAGCCCGTCCAATCACAGTTTGAGCTGAAACTGGCTTTCAGCCAACAGTAGTAGCACAGCACCCCAGGCCGAGTTCCTCCTGCCTTGTCTAGAGTTCAGCTGGCTCTGTCCTACTAGTGTCCCTAGGGGTACAGTGAATCCTAGTTCCCTAAGCTGGAGCAAGCAATGGCACATCTGCCCCAACATTACTCTGCAGCCTGATAATCCGGCACCCCACCACCATCCCTCAGAGGCATGGGACCCCCTTCCAGAAAGGGGAGAGTCCAGAACAGCTGGCTGGAGGTCTCAATACTTGAATGAGTCTCAGAATCACCCCAGGGCTTGTTGTGAATACAGACTGGGGCCAACCCTAGACCTGCAAATTGGACTCCCCTGGGTGGGGCTCTAGAATCTTTCAGCCAGGTTCCCATGGCACCATGATGCTCAGCTATATCCAGGCACCAAGACAAGACGGGATGACCTCTGATGCCCCTTCCCAGTGTCCACAGGAATGCCTGGCCCTCTCCCCATCAGCTGCTGAACTTCCTAAAACCCTGGGGAGTCCACAGATCTCTAAGCACCTTCAGCTGACCACACCTCTACTCACCTCTGTAGGCAGCTGGTAGGCACCATGGGTAGGCTGGCCACACCAATGACAGGCCAGCAAGGATGTACGGTGGGGAATAAATCAACTCACTTTACTGAGGGAGACGTGTGCTATTTACAGAGTTTTTTCAAAGAGGAGTCATTAGTTGACTTGGGTTCTGATCATCAGAAAAATTACCCGACTCATGTTGCTGTTAAGAGGAAGCAAAACCCCAGTGAGGCAGACAGGCTTGGCTTTGGGTTGGTGGAGGCCCCCCCCTCTGGAGTCCCATGCTGCCCCAGCTCAGGAGATTCTCAGGCTGCACTCCGCAGAGCCCTACCCTGAAGGAGTGAGATCCCTGACACTGGCTGCAGAGACTCCAGCAGGGTGACAGGTGCCACGGCCAGCTCCCCAGAGCAGGTGGGCATGTACCTAGGCTTGGAGTTCCACAGGCCTGGGTTTAAATCCAGACTCTGCCCTTTAAAAGGTATATGCTCTCGGGCAAGTCTCTTAACCATCTTCGGTTTGGCTTTCCTCACCTGTAAATGAGGAAGTATCCACTTCCTAGTACTGCTGTGAAGGTTAAGATCACAGGAGCCCCACGCTCCCAGACCCACAGGGTCTGCACAAGGCTGTCCATCTGCCCAGAAGGTGCTTCTAGCAGAGCTCAGCTGGTTCCTCTCTTCCTTGGGGAAGCTGTCCCCGCCACCCCACACGCCCAACCCTCCTATTCTGGGCTCTCACTGCCTTCAGGACATGTGTCTCAACTGCAATTACACATTACCCGTGGGACAATTCATTGCAGCCTGTCTCCTCCACTAGGGGAGGGGCCTGGCTAGTTTTGCTCTACCCTGTAAGCTGGCACCATGCACCTAACAGGTCCTGACTCAACAGTATTCCCTCTCCTCAGGACCAGGCCATCAGAGTTCCCTGTCCCATCGCTGGCTCCAACCTTGCCTCAGGAACTCCCACTCTCAGCCCCTACTAACAGTCAAATTGGTGCCCTCTCAGATCAGCCGGCTCCTCTGGAGCCTCTCAACATCAACAGCTGCTCCTTGGGCCTTGGCCTTGTGTGGCTCTCCAGATTTCTCGGAGTAACACCTTCTCGGAGTTTCGGAAGCACACCAGTCATTTGCCAACTATTTCCTCCCATTAATCTCACAATGCCTTTGCTATTTTCCCTCCATAATGACTCATTTAGCAGCAACAGAGCAATTAAGCAGACCACAGAATATTGATTTTCTAAGTGGAAGAAATGTCCGCACAAACAGCTTTTCATGCCTGGCTTGGGCTGTCTCCTGGTACATGATGGGGTGGACCCTGCAAGGGCTGGGCTGGAGGTGCTGGCAGGATGCTGGAGTCTCAAACAGAAACTCAAAAGCATCATATGTGTAGATGTGAGAGAGAGTGTGTGTGCACGAGATGATGTGATGAAGATGATTCTGACATACATGACCCCATGCAGACTGCACAGCCCTAGGAGGGAGGCGGGCACCATTTTCATGCTCATTTTAAAGATGAGGAGACAGGTTCAGAAATTAGCTGGCTTGTCCTAGATCACACAGGAAATTCGAGAGCCAGATCCAGACCCAGGTCCACATGTCAGCAGAAGAATTCTGCTCATCAGGGTACCCCTGCGTGGCTTGCTCTCTATGGGAACAAGGTGGACTTGTCATCTGGGGACAATGCAGGCCCTTTCATGATGTGACCTAAGGAGACTCCTGAGACAAAAAAAAACAGCTGGTCTAGGTCCTGAAGTCACCCCTCGGCCCGAGGCAGCCTCCAAGCCTAGTTGCTGTAAACATATTCGTCCCAGGCTGGCCTTGGCCATCCACCAGGCCTGAGCGGCGGCTCTCAGAAAGGCCTGCAGAAAGACACAGCAGCTGAATACTCGCTGCCCTCGCTCTCTCTCCCCCTCTCCATCTCCCAACCACCGTCATCAGCCAAGTGCCTACCCAGCTCTGGGGCACTTCAAACACAACCCACTGTATTAAAAGAGAGGGCAGAAGAAAGGGGTGAATCAGGAATGCTTTGATGAGCAGGACATGTGGTCGTTTTATGCCTACTATCTGTGTATGGCTTCAAAACTAGACCCCACAGCTGGGATACCATTAAACAGGGTTATAGCTTACCTCCTACCTCCCACCCCCAGAAACTTACTCCAAGCAAAGCTGGGATGGGGGCTGTAGAAGCAACAGGTCCCCACTGTCCCAAGGACCAATGCCAGCCAACATACTGACCTTTACCCAAGGAGTAAATGGTTTCTTGGTGGCCAAGGGAAAGAAGTGAAGATCTAGACGTTGGTTTAAATGCCAACTCTACCACCTTCATCTCTGTGCCTTTGGGTGAGATAATTACCCCCTCGAGCTTCAGTTTCCTTATCTGTAAAAAGGGATAATCCCTGCCCTGCTACTTCCCAAGCTGGTATGAGGACCAGGTGGTACATGATAAAGTGTCACATAAATGCTGACTAGGGAAGCTCAGGAAAGGGGCAAGTTGCCAAGAACTGGCACTGTCCAGCGACAGCCTGGACATCTCCCCGTCACTAGAGATGTACAAACAGACCCTGGACAGTCCGTGTGGGTGGGAAGCAGAGCAGCCTACGTACATATCCTCTCCTACACTCAGGTGCGCATTAGCATATTAAATCCTCCTAGGAGTCAAGCACTGAAGAAACTCACTTGCTTTGGTTCGCTGGATGCTTCCCTGAGCTGTTTGGACTACAGAATCCCTATGTGGTATGCCATGAAATCCAGTTTGAGAAACACTCCCATGGGTGCTTTGGACAATGACTAGGGGAGACAGGGAAGAGAGCAAGACCTTTTAATACACTCTGGCTTGAAGAGACTGTAAGATCTTCCCCAATATCAACTACACGCCAGGAGCAGAGCCTGCCTTCAACCTCCCATTCTAGCATGACAGGGAGACAAGCCCCTATTCTCCAGAGAGAAAATTCCCTTCAAGGAAACAACACAAAAAGAGACTTAGAAACTTCAAACAGGAGTCACTCCCAGGCTATCCCTGACCTTAACAAGGCCAGAAACTTGGAGGGACTGAAGAGAAAGGCCTCCCCTACCTGCTCTTGCCTGAAAATGCCCCATCACCGTCCTTACCGCCGGGGTTAGAAGTGCTCCTCCAGGCTACCAAAAAGTCTCGACAACAGGTGATCACATTTCAGAGAAGAAAAGCTTGTGGGACCACACAGAGCAGGAGAATACAGAATCTCAAGTCATCTGTGGGCTCAAGACCCCACTTATGGATCCTGGAGGAAACAAGCACGCACCACCAGCCCTGCCCAATATGATGCTACCTGGACATACCTCCTCCCCCCCAGTGCCCTCTCCTCTCTCTGGGGGGCTCATGCCAGGAAAGGCCAAGGTGCCCAGGAACCGTAGGCTCCGTGGAAGAGCTCCGATGGCAAACCCATCCATAAATGGTGCAGACTTTGCTTCCAGCAAGGACAGAGCTTTATTAATTATTCAGGGGACAGTGCAATTATGCAAATTAGTGGGCAGCCTTTGCCTGATTGCTGCCTTCTACAGGAGTGGGGGGTGGGGGGGGGATGGGGACGCCCAGAGCCCAAGCTGCTGGGTGCCAGAAGGGAACCACCCAGTCCACAAAAGGAGAAATAAATCCCCCAGACGCTGGCCCCACAGAGGGCTCTGCCCAGAGCCAGGCCCCGCCCTATATACAGGAGGGCTGGTAGCTGCTCTCAAGAATAGCTCTGAGGAGTTGGGGATGACTTATTCTGAAAAAACACACCCACACCTGTTGCTGGGCCAGCAATGCCATCATTCCAGGCTTTTCCTGAAGGTCCTAAAGGCATGGAACACTTCCAAAGTTCCCTCTTGAAAGCACGCTTCTAAGGAGAGGTAATGCTTCCAATTAGTGTTTACCAAAGAATGTTCTGCAGAACACCACTGCTCCACAGATGTCGACAGCTGCTCTTGGGGGCGGGGGGTAGGTGGAGACAGGAAACCCTGGATTAAATGAGGTGAGACTGCAGGAACTCTCAGGGTCTTCAATGTTCCAGATCAAAGACCGATTTGCTAGAGTGAGGATGCCCACACGCCTGTGGAGAACACCTAGTCGTCTCACTTCCAGGAACGAAGGGGAACCGAGTTTGAGAAACTCTAGACAGACTGCTCGTAAATCCCCTGCCAGCTCCATCACCCCTTGACTCTGAACTCCCTGGGAGTTGGTTTTCACTACTCTCATAAACAACTACCACCAAAAATATGGACTCCACGTGCCCAGGGCAACTGGACAAGACCCCCTCAGGCAGGCTGGATGGGGACTGTGGCAGAACGCCTGGCCACCGCTACTGTCCGATACCCACTTCCAGTTCCCTCCCCGAGGCCCAGCAGTTATGCACGTGCCCAGTGTGCCACCTCGGGTCCACAGAGGGTAACGGCTGCATGATCCATGACCCCCTCAGCCAGTCTAGCTAGAGGTCTCACTCAGCACTAGATTCACCCCTCTCCCACAGGTCCAGACAACGGCCGGTCTGGGGAGTGCCTGCCCACCATCAGCACTGTTCTCCCTTCACCCTCCTGGGCAATGTTGAAAGTGACCCCTACACGCTGACCTACGGGACTAGAACCCTGGGGGAGCTCACAGAGAAAGATAGCTTCTAATCCCTGATCGACTGCACATGTGGAGGGCAGTCACTCAGCCAGCCCTACTCTCATATCCTGGGGACCCCACCCACTGAAACCAAGAGGAAGACCCGCCTCCACGGCCACCCCTACCGCTGCAGGACTTCAGCACCCACGACAGCCTCCTGCAGAGACCCGAGTGGCCCCAGGACACTCCTCCACTCCCACCGGCAGCTGTCATGTTCGTTCTGGAAAGATCTAGGGGCAAATCCCATCTCAGCCACTCACCGGCTGTCCGGCTCGGGGCAAGTGGCTTTGACCTGTTGGAGCGCGTTTCCTCATCTGTAAAACAGGGAGAAGGCAGTACGGTGCAGCAGTTAAGAGCACAGACTTGGGAGCCAGGCTCCCTGGTTTGAATTCTAGGTCTGCCGTGCCAGTTGTGTGCCTCACGTTTCCTGGTTGTAAACCAGGGATGATGACAGTGTGCGGCACACAGGCTTTTGTGAGGATGAAGTGAGGTAGGTCCTCTCAGCGATGTGCTGAGAATAGGCCTGGCCCGCAGGAAGCGCTCAGCTCTTCAGCTGTTACACTCGAGAGGCCCTGGCTTTGGGTCCACAGAGACCTAGATTCTAAATTCACCCTGAGAGCAATCCCTGGTAAGTGATTTCACCCGAGACCACTCTCATCCCCTGTAAATGGGGGTGTGGTGGGGGGGAGTGGATAAAACGGAAGTGGTCAGAAGTAGAGATGATGCACATACAACGCACAAGGCCTGACCCGCAGGAGGCGCTTCCCGCACAGCGGGCAGTTTATCAACGTCATTACTGACAGGGCACGTCATCTGTAAAAATGAGCAGATGAACAGAAGCCGTGTGGAACGGTGGGTGATGGCGGGGCCTCCTACATAAAGCCAGACCACCTGAGTTCGAGTCCCAGCTCAGCCACTTTCAAGCTCTACGACTCGGGCCAGTTGCTCGGTCTATCAGCTGCGCCTCAATCTTCTCTGTAAAACGAGGACAGTAATGGCACCGAACCTTCATAGTGCTGTCGTAAGGACGAACACGAGAAGATGCACAAAGGCACCGGGCGTGGGGCCTGGCCCATCATGAGTGGCCACTCAAGGCAGTGGGGGTGGTGTTACCCGGATCTGCCCATTCACCTCTCTGAGCCTCGCCCACCCCACCTGTAAAATGCAGGTCACAGCCGTAAGTGCCCTAACTGCTCCAAGCACCCCTGGGAGCCCCATGTCAGCACTCTTCCAGGATGGAAGTTTGATTTCAAAAGGCACCACAACCATAAAAACAAAGGGCCTGTATGCTAATGGGGGGAAGTGGGGGTACTAACCGGGGAATGGACTGCCTGGGCATGGGGGTCCCCCAGTGTGTAACTTTGAGCCAGTCATGTTCCCCTTCTGTAGTTTCAGTTTCTATATCTGTGAGATGGGAATCAAAAACCCCCATCACCATGAGGATCAATAAGGACATAGCGTGGGCAGTGCCTAGGCAAGTCGCCGGTACACAGCTAGGGCACAATCCCTGCCCCTCTGCGAAAGAAATAAACTTTGGGGAAACATCACTACTCTACCAGAGAGTCTAATTCGGAAGGTCTGGGCTTGGGCCCAAGAATTTGCATTTTATCAGGTGTCTGAGGCAGGCCCTCTTCATATGGGTCCTCCCCAGGCTGGGCTGGTTCAGTCGTACTCGGTGGTCAGTCTCTCAGCTTCCAAGTCAAGAGAAGGGTGGTAGTCAGAGTCCATTCTGGGACTGAGCACACTGATGAGATCTGGGGAAGTTGGAAAGGGTGAAAGAAGGCAGGAAGGGGAATAAGGAGCAGAGGGGGTAGGGCTGTGCACAATCTATTAATCAGTGCCCCACCTCACCAGAAACAAGGATTGTTGAGGCTCACACATCCTTCACATGCTAACAGTCTGCAGCTGCAGTACAGCGCTTTGATTACGAATGTCAAAAAGACAGAGCATGAAATTAACTTCCCCTTAGTCAGTGGGCACAGGAAGCCGCCGCACTAATTCACTGCCCTCATGTGAAAACCCCCCACGACACCGTCGCATTAAATCAGGGCCTGCACTACGAGGGTGGTGTCTACATCTCTGCCTAGACTGCAGACAAGGGCCCTGAGGGCGTGAGAAAGGACAGGGCAACAGGCAGGTGACAGTCCAAGGGTTAACGGGGTGGTGACCAGAGCTGGCTGGAAAAGGGGCCCCTCTCATGGAGGCTGTCTGTTGGAATAGGGGGGGTGAGGGATCACTGTGACAGGAGTAACTCACCCCGCGAGGCATCTTATGAAGGGAAACGTGCAAATCCACCTCTGGCTGGGCCAACTTCTGCCCCACCCAGGCTCGCACTTGTAAGAACCTTCCTTGCCATTTGGAAGGCAGGTCCTTGTGGGAGCCGCCAGCTGGTCTCCCTGGGATCGGTGAGCAGCCAAAGCTGTGCTCCTGGTACGTGTGAGACGCTGCGTACCCACCCACAAGCTCATACCCACACATGCCCACAGAAGACAGAGACGCCCTCTATCTCAGGAGGGGACAGGAAGCGAGGCCACCCTTCCTGGCACTCCCGGCTGGAAGGGGAAACACTCACATCATTTCCACGATAAACTACTTGGGCTTTGAGCCTGTCCTTTGAGGTAGGTGGGCAGGCGTGATCACAGGTGACTCCACACCGAGCACTGAGGGGGAGCATGAAGGAGAAAGTTGGCTCCTGGTGGAGATTTGGCCTTTCGAGAAGCTGCCTCAGGCACTGGGGTCAGGGTAGGGAGTGGAGGGCAACTCAGGGGGTCTATAGACAGCAGCCCAAAAGCCTCTGGAGGGGAAAGAAAGAGGTAAATTTCATGGTAGAGTGGCCAGTGGCTGTCCCTGCCATATAGCCTAGGCCTTGAGCATGTCACTTGGCTACTTGGAGGCCTCAGAGGGCCTGAGTGTAGGGTGCAGTGGGTACGGCGTCACTTCAGCCCAGGCTTACTTATCCACAGCTACCCACACACCCCACCCGAGGCTGGGAATGCAGCCCAGACCACTCCTCACAGATGGATGGACAGACTAAATACCAGAGGCGCCTCACGCAAAGGGCGCTTTCTCACTCACCCACAGCCAGCCACCACAGGGGAGTGGGCGGGCACCTCAGAGCAGTGGGGAAGCCAAGTGTGCTCTGCCACTTGGGAAGCAGCCACCTAGCCAGTCAGGGGAGCCAGATGTTTTCCTTCTCCCCTTTTTGGTCTCCCTATGAGCTCTTCTGTGGCCTTCTAAAATAGCCATTAATTAGAACCTGGTAATTAACTTTCTGCTTCAAGTAATATTTTGCAAAGGAATTCCATTAAAGAGTCGATTTGCATATCCTTAGACATGGGCAGGGTTACTCGGGGAGAATGTGATAGGTTCCTTGGCACCCCAGGCGTGGGCTCTGCTGGCCCTTAGGGATTAAGAGGGCTGCTGTTCTCACGGCCCCAGTATACACTGAGCCCTGGAAGGTTCTCGCCAAGAAGGTGGGCAGTTTGCTCACAGAAGTGGCCAGCTCAATGGCCACACACCTAGACAGAAACTGCACAGATATGCACATGAGGGCTCAGCTCAAACATGGGAACACAGTATACGTACATATATGCGTAAGAAGAAAACAAACCCAAGAATAATGGTAGCCAACATATACCGATCACTTACTAGATTGAACCACATGTCCATACTCAACCTACAAAAACAGCCACTTCACATGGTCCAACCCAATATGAAATATCAAGTAATGTTCCAAATGCTTGACATGTGATTACTCATTTCAAATGCATAGGCATGTACAGGTCATTTACATGTAACACACACACACACACTCATGAGGACAGGTATCCATCTGCAAGACATATAAAAACATGCACACACAGACACACACACGCCTACAGATGCTTGTACAAAGACAGGCTTCTCCAGCCTCTGAAACCCCAGCCTGGGGCTGATCGCATTCTCACTAGCTAATTTCCACTGTTCCTAAAAATATTGCCCAGCTCGGATCTCTGGAAGATACACAAGGGAGCCGCAGATCTAAAAGGAGGGTGATAAAAATGAGAAAGCAAAAAATAAATTGGTTCTTCTCTGAGTCCGGGTCGTGTTCTGTGGCTTTCCCCTCCCTCTCTGGAGATGAGGTTCAGAACCATGTGCTCATGTGCAGGGCTCTGGTCAGCCCTGGTCAGCCCTGCCGCCAAAGGTGCCCATGGGGCTCCAAGTACAATGCTGAAGATGGGTCGGGACCTAGTCCCAAGGCCTGGCTTCTGTGATGATCTCAACTCCATGCCATTGATGGCGTGCCTCAGTTTCCCTGTATCTAACAGCACCTTCACTGCCCACCTACCTGGTAGGGCGGAAGACCTCTCTAAGTGCTGTGTAAATACCAGGCCTCCTTATGATAATTATCGGATTAAGAATTAAATCTGATTCCCTTACGGAGAGGAGAGGAGGGGAGGGGAGAGAGGGGAGAGCTGGGAAGCCTTCTTTGCAGGTAATTAATAAATTCCCTGCCATACCTCTGGGAAAGCAGAGGCCCGTTTAACAAAGACCCACCTACGTGGGGCCTTTCCAGCAGAGGGAGGCCATAAAGAGCAACCAAGAATCCTGCAAAGGGCTTGTCAAAACATTCAGAAGGCAAAGGACAGGAAAAGACAAGACTAAAAAGAAAAAGTACTACTCACCATTAAACTCAGAAAACAATATTCAGTTAGTAACAAGAAAAGAAATGCAAAATGCTGGGTTTTTTTCCTGCCTATTCAAATGACAAAGATTGTTTTAATGATGGCACCCAATGTTTTAAAGTGTGTGAGGAAATAGATGAGCACTCTCAAAAATCATTGGGGGACTGAAAATTATTGCAGGCTTTCAGGGCATTCTTATCAAGAACCAGAAAATATTTATATTATTTGACTTAATTCCTTTCTAAGACTTTATCCTAAGGAAACAATCAGAGAGGTAGACAAAGATAAATATCAAGCATTTAAACACCAGCATCATTTTTAATAAAAAAAAACTAGATAACCTAAATGCCTAAATGATTAAAAACAAGTATGATCCAACTGAGACTTACTAAGATGAAGTGACTTTTCCCTATCAATATTAACTGCTGCTTATTGAAAACCTACAACATGTTAGTCTAGCCTCTTTCACATGTTATTACTTACAGAATAAAATTTTAGAAATATTTAAAAAATATGCAAACCTGGTGTTAGTTGCTAAGGAAACAGCATTGAAAAGGACAGATACTTCCCATTAAATACATGCTGAATATATTAATATTAACGATTCCACCAACATTATCATAAGAAGGCCCATTTTGCAGATGTGAAAACTGAGGCTCAGAAAGGTTAAGTGACCTGCCCCAAGAATGCCTGGCTTCAAATCCAAAGATCACCCGGAGACTGTCTAAACTGCATGGTCACCCATGGGAGATGGAGAAGGACCAGACCCTCATCATCTATGGTGGCAGAAGGGAGAGTGGGCAAGAAATGCCAGGCCTGTATACCCAGCCCCTCTTGATGCTACTGTCAACAACAAAAGAAGAAAAACAGATCTCATCTGCCATTTTCCCTGCTCCTTATCAAGCTTCCTCCTCCG
>CM053509.1:153304724-153334770 GCA_028627145.1 Eidolon dupreanum | reverse complement strand
GGCTTTGCTGGAGTCCTTCCGAGGCACTCCTCCTCCTCCCTCCTTCCCTATTCCTTGGGCTCTGCCCTCAGCAAGCTGCCAGGCAACCCTAGCACATCAAAGAGGGTCCCAGATGGGGAAATGACTCACTAATGATGGAATGTCAGACACTGTGACAAGTAAAAGAGGGGTGGCATGTTAAGCCAGGATTAAGTTGGTGCCTTTCTGGTGGCAACCTACTCACGAGCCACCCTATGCCTATAGAACCCTCCCTAACCCCTTGCCAGTGCTCCTTTGAATGTGCGACCTCCACACTCCTCTTCACCCAAGGAAGGTAGACAGACACCTGGGTCATACAGAGAACCAACTCATGGGCCATAAGAGCCAGAGGGAGCTGGGCCCTGATACTCAAGGATCATTCCTGCATTAAAATATTACCCAGATCACCAAACCGAAACACATTCACATGAGAAACACATAGAGCCAGAAACACAAGTTCAAGGACAAGCACACATACAAAGGCGCATGGGAGGGGCATGCCCACCAAGAAATGCATGTGTAAGCAAACGAGGCTCCCAACCAGCATTGTGTAAACACATGTGCACACTAACCAACACACACACACTTCTTAAAACACAAATATGTGTACAGATACACTGAAATAAGTTGACAAATATACACACATACTCGGCTATTATCAGGCACAGAATTACACTGCCACCAGGCCAAACACACTGACCCATATGTGCTCACATACACAACCACAAGAAGGGAGAGTGGCCCACTGAGTTCAAAGAGCTGAGAGCCCAGATCTTGGGCCCCAGGGGACAAAACAGCTCCGTGCTGCTGGCCCCACAATCTCCCTGCTTGGCACGCAGGGCCTCACTTTGTGCCCTCTCCGAGAACGCCCTGTTTGCTTCTCTCACACCCTGAGAGCTTGTCTTCACAGCTCTCTGAACGTGTGATTTCTCCGAGTCTTTCAGCCTAGCAGGTTGTTCCTCAGGGCCTCACCCCCATCTGAAGCCAGAGACCCCCGCCCCAAAGATTTCTCCTTCTGCCATCATCACACCTGAAACATCGCCATCTGACACACCTCTTTAGGTCCTCAGGTTACCTTGATCTCTAAGAATCCCCAGGTAAAATGCAAAGGTCTTTCCTCCCCACTTTCTCAGGCATGGTAGCAGAGGGTTCAATCATCTAAAGGCTTTGGGCCTTAGACCAGTGACCTAATCATTAGAGCCTGTTTCCTCTTCTGTAGAATGGGGACAAAAGTAGCCACCACAGGTGGTTTAACTCGTCAGTGAGATCACACATGTAAAGAGCTTAGCCCATTTCTCGGAACACAGTAAATGTTAGCTACTATCATCATCACTGTCATTGTCATAGTTTTTTATTGCTCACACTTTGACCACCAGGGGCCAGCCGAGCCATTAGCCAGAAAGAAACAAAGGACAGGGGTTTACAGAAACAATCTTTAGGACCCAGATCTCCTTTGACAGAGAGGAGTGCTGGCCCACAGCTCACTGGGGAGCGTGTTCCCTGAGCCTCACCATGCGCTGGACCCTGGAAAGGCCAGCTTCCTGCCCTCAAAGGTCCTATAGTCCACCTGGAGAGGCAGCCCGGGCCCTTCCTAAACACTCACAGGAGCCTCCATGCTGCTTTTGCTGCCTCCACCCTTACCGTCCTCTCCCCTTCATTATCCAAGGGTATCTAGAGGGATTTCTCAAAAAGCAGATCAGGTCCCACCACTGACTAGCTCCACCCCCCTCCACATCCCAGGGCTCGTCGAATGGAGGTCTAGCGCCTTGGAGAGGCCCAGAGGCCCCTCACCACTTGACCCCTGTGCTCCGGCTCCCCTGGCTTCAATGGGACTTTTGAAATTGCCAGCTCCTCCTATTACAGGGCCTTGGCACAGGCTGTTCCCACTGTCTGGAACAGAGGTCCCCTTTACCCAGGGGACCCTGTATACCCTTCAGTCCCTCCTCACAGTCTCTCCTCAGGGGCCTTCCCAGTGCCCTCGGATTAGGCCAAGTCTCCTCACAGATTTCTCACAGTTGTAATTATCCATGCATTTGTTTAATGCCTCTCTCCCCCACAGGATTGTGGGGGCCATGGTAGCCTGGGTCCCCAGTGCTGGAGACCTCGCAGATATTCCACAAATACTTCCTCAATGAATTAACAAATATTTGAGATATAAAAGAGAAAGGAGAGAGGCGGAGACTGATCTGGGAGGCTTCCGAAGATTCGACTTGGGGTCAATCTGGGTGGGCTTGCTGCGGCCAGCTGAGGCAGGGCAGTCACACACAGGCATTCCAGGCACAATCACAACAGGGCAATGGTGAGAACAATGGCAAGTCTGGCTGCCTCAGAGGCCCCTGCAGTGACCACAGGTCCCTCTGACCTCCAGTGACATACCGGAGCCCAAGCTTGTAACATGGGCCATAACCCCTGCTCCAGTGTAGAGGATGCCCAGGTTAAGGGGGCCCCTAAGGAACCCTTAGACTCTGGAGGAGGGAGGAGGGGGCTTGAAGGTGGGAGGGGGTAAGAAGGGCATGGAAGAGACCCTCCTGGTACCTGCCAGTGCCCAGGAGAGGGCTGCATCAGTGGACAGAAATAAGACGCGCATCCCTGATGTCTCAGGCAGGGATGTGATGACCCAGAGCAGCTAGGGAGGGACTCACTGCCCCGTAAATCCTCCCCAGCAACACTTGCCTTAGCAGAATAAGCCCATCCCAGCGGTCTGGACAGCCACAGGCACTTCATCAGCCCTGACCTCGCTGTGGGGCGTCCAGTACAAAGGGCCACATGGCTGCAGGGAAACTGACCCCATGAGGGGACCTCACCCCTGAAGCAAGTCTTCGACTTTCTCTCTCTGCCTCCCTCCAGGCCCTGTCACTGAAGTCCCTGCACCAGGCCAGTCATCCTGGGGTGGCTCACTGACTTCAGTGCCTCTTCCCCATCAAAACCTCCCCTGCGCTCTGTGCATTCTGTGTGAGCGAATGCTCTCAGCAGAGGCCAGCCCGCAGCGACACGAAAACCATGCGCAGAGTCAGGAAATCTGGGTTCAAAACCCAGCTCTGCTAATTAATTATAACGAAGACTGTTCCCACGTGGTAATAAAAGTAAGCCAGATATATTTACGAAGCCCTATCTAAGCTTTACGTGACTTATCCAATTCTCACAATCCAATGTGCAGATCAGAGACTAGAGGCTCAAAGAGGTCAAGCAACGTTTACAGGGCCACACAGCCACGGAGTGGCAGAGGTAGGTTCAACCCAGGTAATTCCAGTACTGTACTACGAGGCTCTGAGCAAGCACCTTTGTCTCTCTGACTCAGATTCTTCATCTGTACAATGAGGGGATTGGTCTAGCTGATAACTAAATTTTTTCCAGCTTGGGTATGGCTTCTTTTCCCTCCCAGGTGACAACAACTGAGAAGAACCTCCTGCAGACAACACTTTGCTGAAGGAGAGGTACAAATGGTGGGTGGGACTTCAGCTCTATGCTGGGCCATAGGGAGCTTCTGTTGGATCAGATGGCCCCACCCTGCCCTCCCAGGCACCCAGCTGGCCTGCAGCAGACCTGAAGCAGAAAGGCAGGGAAGAGGCGCATTTTGTTTTTCCCTACACCAAGAACCAAAAGGGAAGCACCAGGACCCCAGGGTGCTCCAGCCCAGGGGATCTGTAAACACCAGTGGGAGGGAAAGGTGAGAGGCGGGCTGCAGCCCCATTAATCCAGCTGAGTGAGCAGTGCTTTTAAAAGCCCTTTTCACTAGAGGATACAAAACGCACTGTTAGGGGAGAGGATTTTATAGGCTATTTCTCCTCCTGGGTGATTTAGCATCTGTAGGCCAGGCTGACCTGGGAGTCCTGCTCCTGAGGGATCATGGGAGACCATAGGCAGAGTCAAGGTCAATCTCAAGGCAAAGGCTGGTGTCCTTGCTGGTGTCCTTGCCTAAAGCCTTGCCGTCAGTGGTCTGGGTGACTTGTCCTGACCTCTCTTCCCAACACAAGGAGTGAGACTTTCGGAAACTAGAAAATCAGTGCTCATCCACTCCTCACCTTAGAAGGAGCTCTCGAGGCAGAGAAATGGGGAGGAATTGTGGGTAACAGGGCCAGCTGTACAAAGACATGGCGGATAGGAGAGGCCTGGGTTGGGGGGGGGCCTCGAATGTGGCTGGGGAACCAGGTGCCCCCCTGAAAGCCATCTAAGGCACTGGAGCAGGGCAGTAACAATCACAGCCCATTTTAGACATTCTTTAAACAATTCCACAGGAAAAGTTACTCATCCCAATGCAGGGCCTTGTGCCGGAAACAGAGGTCATCACTGCCACCTCCAAAGATGGCTTCCTGCCTAGGGAAGCAATTCCCACCCAAGACTCAGGTGTCATTATGTCTGCAATCCAACCCAAATATCACTTGATGTGACAGAGGCAGTCACTTCATTTCTGTACCATGGGGGGCAGGGAGTGAAGGCATCTGAGCTTGCCCCCCACACCCAATCTCCTGAGTGCCCCCGAGAGAGGGGAGGGCCTACAGGGTAGGATAGGAAGAGGGGAGCGAGTCCCTCCTACCCCAGGTGTCCACCCTGCATGGCCACCTTCTGGCCAGTGGAAGCGGGGACAAGATGAGGCAGGGAGATGGGGAGATCCAGGTTCAAACACCAGCTCTGCCCCTGACCGGCTGTGTGACCTCAGACAATGTACCTCCCTCTCTGGACCTCAGTGTTCTCCTCCATAAAGCAGAGAGAACAACAACACTGGCTGGCAGAGACAAGGCTGTATGCTATGGGCCAGGTTCTGCGAGACCTTCCACATCCAGGCTCGTGAGCTCAGTGATCCTCAGCAAGTTCTTCACTCTCCATCTGCCTTGGTTTTGTCACCTTAGGAAAGTGGGATTTGTGTTATCTGCCCCTCAGGTTGTGAGGGCTAAATGCGATGATGCCTGGAGACGGCTCAGCACAGGGCTGAACCCAGAGGACTTTGCAAAACGGAACTTACGACTCCCCATTGCACAGATAGCAAATTGCTGGTGGAGCTGGAATTGGAACCCAGGTCAGCTGAACATCAGTTCTAATCATGGACCACCATCCCGACTCTCCCGTTAGTGGTGAGGACAGAACAAGCAGACCTTCAAAGGACAACCACGATGGAGGATCTACTGGCCCAGCCTGGTGACCGCGGTGCAGGAACACTGCCTGAGAGCCCACATGTTGGCCCGCCTCAGCCTGTGCCCAGCCTCCTGCAGGAAGGATGCCTCTGCCCCAAACCTTGCCCCCCTCCAGTGTTCCTAATAAGGGGCCCCTTTCAGAGGTCCCCCAGCTCTCTGGTCAACCCAGTTGCCTAGAGGCACTCCATGATGTGAGCTGTTGCCTCCAGCAGCAGAGGGCTCTGGGCTTATTTAGCTCAGCCGGTCCCCTGTGGCCCCCGGAGCAGGGAGCGGGTGCGGGGGTGTGGAGGAAAGCACAGAAAACCCTGGGACTTCCTCCTCTGGGAATAGCCTCCCAGGCTTCTACTCACTGCACTCTGCTGCCCCCAACTGGTAGGAAGCCACCCTGCGCAGACACCTCCAGCTCCATTCGTACTCACCACCCTGGCGGGAACTTGGTCTCTGGTCCCTTGGGTACCCCTTCACACCCCTTCTCCTTCCAAGGCCAGGGATAAGCCCTAGAAGTCTGTCAGTGCCGATATCACTTTGGGGCAGCATATGAGGGATGCAGGAGGGCAGATCTGAGACTCTGGGGAAGGACAGGATGTGAACACTGGCTGGATGCCTCCCTTGGGCCAGGCACTGACTCCTAGAGCTGCCCTGTGAGCAAGGAGCTCCTGTGCCCATTTACAGATGAGAAAAGAGAGGCTCAGAGTTGGGCAGCTTGTTGAGCAATCCCACAGAGGGGATCCACAGGGCCAAGATTAGGATCCTGCTGCGTCCCGGGTGTACTGCTAGAAGAGCCAGCACCACATCCCTAGGACCCAGGGAGGTATGAAGAGAGGGAACAAGGCCCCCGAATAGCATCCTGCCTGTCAGTCACAGAGCCTGACATTTCATCATGAGTGACTGAAACTTCCAATTGGTAAGGCTCCTTTTGTGCAAACAATCTGTAACAAAGGGATTGGGGAGCAAGCCGCTAACACATTAGTGGGGACCAGTTTATCTGACTCCTGCTGCCCAGCAGGCTCATGTGCAGGGCTGGGGAAACAGAGCTAACAGAGATAGCCTAGAGGTACCTCTGGAGGACCCCAGGGCAGAAAAAAAGGGGGGTGTAAGGCTGTCTTCTCCACCCTCCCCACCCAAGCTGCCTGAGCCCAGCTGGCACCTCCTGGGATAAGGGAGGAGATGCCAGGCCTCCTAGAAGTATGTTCTTCCCTCCACCCCTGCCCTCAGGGACCCCCACAAGGGAATTCTAAGCTCAGGCACTGGGGAGCAGGGACAGACAACCTGCCTGAGAAAAGCAGTTGGCTTGCTCCCCCCATCCCTCATCAGTCACCCCAGTCCTGGTCTCTGCCCACTGAAGGAGCTCCAGAATCTTTCAGCCTGGGCATGTATGCTCCTCTGAAGAACACACTGCATTCCAGGTCTGCTCTGGCAAGCTCTGACCCACCTCACCTCCCTCTCTGGGGACTCCATACTCCTGTTAATACACCCTCAGATCCCATTTGCTCTGTGCACTGCCAAGGGTCTCCTGTTCCCCTCACTCCAAATGCTTCCTCACACTTCAGGCCCCCAAACTGCTCCGAGTTTCTGTTGTCACTTTGTTCATGCTGTTTCCCACCTCCTGGCCTTTGCGAGGGCTGTCCTGGCTGCCTGGAATGTTCTTTCCCCTCACATGCCTGGAAATTACTTCATCAGGCCCCAGCTGACCCGTCCATATTATCACAGGTAGTAACTATGTTTTAATCCTATTTGTGTCAGTGCCCCCCACAGGCCCTGACACATAGTAGATACTGATTAAAACAACATGGATGGACCTAGAGGTTATTATGCTGAGTGAAATAAGTCAGACAAAGAAAGATGAGTACCATATGATTTCGCTTACATGCAGTATCTAAGGAACAAAAAGAACAAACTAATCAAAAACAGACTCACAAATATAGTGGACAGTTTGGCGACAGACAGAGGGGAGGAGGGTTGGGAAGCTGGGAGAATGGGGTAAAGGGTTAAAGAAGTACGAACTGGTAGTTGATAGTTGGGCACAAGGATGGGGAGCACAGCAGAGGGAATGCAGTTAGCATTAATACGATGGCTAAGTGGAGGACCAGGGGAGGGAGGAAGCAACTGGGTGGATCATTTTGTGAACATTATAGATGTCTAACCAATGTACTGTATACCTGAAACTAATTTAAATAAACTTATTTTTAAAAATTTATTAAGTGAAAGAAGGCGGGCAGGGAAGGGAGGGAGGAAAGTAAGTCAGCTCACGATCGCAGGAGGAACAGGACCTCTACCATGTACCAGCTATGTGACCCGGGCCAGTCCCTTCTCATCCCTGAAACTCACTTTCCTAATCTGCAAAATGGAGCGAATGAAACCACCCTCCTCTTTCTCAAGGGGGCGGGCAGCCTCCCAGCCCTACCAACTTCCACAGCCAGCCCTCACTTCCAGGCCTCAGATTCTGGCCTGGCCTCAGATTCAGGAGCCTCCGAATGGCCTCTGGCCTCACACTCTTGCCTTGAAGACCGTCTGGGCCCACCCTGGACAGCTCTTAAGCCGGGGTTGTCTGCAGCAATGTTCCCACTGCAGGAAAGGAGGCCTCTCTCTGTGGAAAGTGGACACAGACCAAAATGATAATAATTTTCCTTTGGGGTTTGAACAGCTTGATAACAATTAGGCTCCATGAAAGGCAGAGGTGGAGGGGGCCTACTGTCTCCGCCAACCCTCTCCTTCGGGGAACACTGGCCAGACACCGGGTTGGGAGACTCCAGCTCACATGGCTCAGTTGAATGGGGGACACCAGGCTCACGTGCAAATTCCTGGTTCTGTAAAGAAGAAACCAGGGTCCCACGCTCCTTCCCCTCAAGTCACCCTCCTCTAGGCAGCCTCCCGCCTAAATTGTGGATCTGGCTGTAGCTGCCGGGTCCCACTGGCCAGGAGGTAGCAGTGTGATGATGAGCAGGAGGGAGCAGGCAGGGGCCTCTGAGGGTAGCTGGACCCACCAACGTCCATTCTTTTAAGCCCCCTCCCCTAGGACACATGATGGAGGCAGGGAGAAGGTGCAGGGGAGAGAGGCCAGGAAGAGCATGCACTCAGGAGCACTGGACAGGAGAATAGAGATCTGTGCTTAATTCCAGGCCCTGCCCCAGATGTGCTGTGTGACCTTGAGGAAGGACCCTCCCCCTCTCTGAGCCTCAGCCCCCTTCTCTGTACAGGGAAGCGTTGGACCAGGTCATTTCTAACATCCTTTCCGTGGTGGTATTGAGGCGGGTCACCCACAGGCCTGCAGTTTGTGTTCGTGCACCTGTTTCTGTGTGTGTGGGAGAGAAAGACAGGCAGTGGAAACATGGGAAGGGTGCTGGGAAGCTGCACACGTGGAAAGAGGGGTGAGCAGCTGGGGAACCTCCAAGTCCACATTCCAGAGACCTCCTGCTGGCTCCACTCTCGCCCATCGACCCCTGTGGTTCCTGTGTCCTACAGGAGGAAATTCAGTCTTTAGTCCAAAGGCTTCACCCACTCACTTTTCTCTCCAGTCTCCTCTCCTTCAGGCCTCCAATTCATTCAACACGGGAACCACACAGGGCCATCGGCTTCTTCCTATTCAGTTAGATTCCCCTCTAACTGGAATACTCCTCTCCCTGACAAACTCCTACACATCTCTCAAAGCCCATCCCCAAAGATCCCTCCTCTAGGAATTCTTCCCCACCCTAACTACCCCTTATTCTGGGTTCTCACAGCACCCGAGGCGCACCTCCATCACAGCTTCAGAACCACCTAGGGTGTGTATAATTGAGCATCCAATAAAAGCAGGTGGTTGAAAGGAACTGACTCCTAGAAGCATCTGCACTCAACCTGATACTGAGTTTATCTGCAGCTTCCGCCAGCCCCCTGAGCCTTCCCCTCCCTGACACTTCTCCTCCATCTTGCAAAAAATAGCCGTGAGACCTAATTTCAGCTAAACCTTCAAACACGACTCTCCACTTTCAACTTCCCGAGAAAGAATCAATTGGCTGTCAAGTTTCCCAGAGCCTCTGCCACCTCCCACAGCCCCAGCCCTGCTAGCTCTCCTCAAGGTCGATGGGAGGGGTAGGGGTGGAAGAAGGAGGGAGGAAGGACCCAACCCACACTCTACCCAGGAAGTGTGGATCAGGGGAAGGTGGTGGGCTGGGGGGACTCGTGGAGACACTTGTAACAGTCACCATATCTCCTCACCTCCCAAATAAAACTGAATTCCTCTAACATGGGGTAGCAGGCGATGGGGACAGCATGCTGCTGAGCCTTAGGCAGGGCAGTGGGCACACACAGAGCCCCAGGACCCAACCTGGCAGTCTGTACAGATCCAGGGCCCCCAGCTTGCTGCCTTTTCTCCCTCCCTCGGTCCCTCTTTCCATTCCAGGATTCCCTACTGATGCAGAGAAGACAGATCTCAGGTTGAATCTTGACCTTATCACCTCTTTGGGACCTGGGAGCTGAAGGCCAGAGATAAGTTCCCTTCGGTCACCTGCTCCCAGCTCCCTTCTCCATCCTGCCCTCATCCAGGGCCCCCTATAGCTCTCAGGGCACAAGCACCACACTGGCTTGGTAAGCACCATGCGGCCTGGAAGTTGCACCGTGTGGGCAAAAGGTTCCACATCTCACCCGAGTGACAGAGCTAGGGTGAGGCTCAGCCCCAGGTCCGCTGCCTTTACAGCTCATTCTCTCAGTTACTGCATCAAAACGTTTACGAGCCTACTACATGCCCAAATCGCATGCTACTGCCTGACAAAGTCCGCTCCCCTCATTTTACAGAAGGGTCAACTGAGGCTCTCCCGGGGTTCCACAGTCTCTAAGAGGTGGAGGTGGAACTAGCACTGAGCCCCCGATGTCCTGTGGGGTGGCTGCAGTCCTAGGCTGACCCCCATAACGGGTAAAGGCCACCTATGGGGATAAGAACAGTACAGGCTCGGAAGTGCTCCCAGTTAGGTGACCTTGGACAACCCAGCTCC
Source organism: Eidolon dupreanum (assembly GCA_028627145.1). NCBI lineage: Eukaryota > Metazoa > Chordata > Mammalia > Chiroptera > Pteropodidae > Eidolon > Eidolon dupreanum. Next base: position 153,324,656 of record CM053509.1, on the reverse strand, counting down.
TCCAGGACTCAGTTGCCATAAAGGAAGTGAACAGAATGAGTCTTACAGACCCATGTTGATTCTCCATTAAGGTACATCATCGCAAAGGGGCACCCCCTGTGAGGGGGTGTGACGTCACCTCACCCAGGTTTGAAACGGCAACACAACGAAGACAGCAGTGATTCAGGTATATCCTGCGGTGTCTCCTCTGCCCCCTCCAGGGAAAACCATGTTCCCCAGTCTCCCCCAGGGGGCTGCACAGAACAGGGTGGGCAGAGCCCATGAGGATGTGGCTTGTGGGAGTGTGTGCGGGCCAGTATGAGCTCCAGCTGTGGGTCCAGCACAGGGTCTGTGTGCAAGTCTGTCCCCAAGGCCCAAGCCAGGTGCACCTCTGGCCTTCCCCCAAATACCCTATCCTCTGCCCTCCACCCCGACCTTCCCCAGATTTTAACTGTTGTGGAGCCAGAGAAACACAATCAGATGATAATGGTGGATTTCATCTATTAAGCACCTAGTATGGGTCAGACCTGGGTCGGCACAGTCTTGCAAGGAAGGCACACCACACTTTTCTGGCAAGGACGGGAAACCCAAAGAGGCTGATCAGCTCAGTTCCCTCATCCGAGAAACAGGGATGCTAATGATACCTCCCCTCAGGTCTGCTGTGAGAAGTGGGTAAGTGACGACTGAACATACTTTCCATCCTGCAGACCTTAATTGGGCAGGCGGGACTGGGAGTCCCGGGTGCCTGGTAGTTCAGAAGGCTGGCGCTGGCTCTGATCCACAGGTGGTTTCCATGCCAGGAAACAGGGCGAAGACACCACAGCAGGAAAAATGCCAAGCCTAGCTGGCAATTAAAGAGCTGAAAATTATAGCAACTTCAAGGTGTGATGACACACCTATTAGAGCAGCAAAAGAATGGGAAGCGAGTAAAAAGCAATGCTGATGAGAGGGTGCGGGGGACAATGGGTTCTCCCCGTCACGGCCAGAGGAAGTGCATGTTTGCACTCTGGGGTCAGAGAGACCTGGGTCCAAATCTTGGCTCCATCCTTTATTAGCAGTTAGAGCTTGGGTGACTTCATCTCTCTGAGCCTCAGTTTTCCCATCTGTAAAACTGGGTGATCAAAGTATTAGCTTCAGGTTTGTCTTCAGGATTAAGAGAGATCATATACATACAAGCACAGGCACAGTGCAGGTGGCTATGCTACTATTAGTCATTGTTCCCTGAGAACTCAACTCCTGAAGGCTCTGCCCCAGCGGCTGTGGCTCCGGGGGTTCAGAGAGGGCAGGACTCTAGTTGATTTGAGTCAGGGTCACCCTGGCCCTGCCTGCAGGCTGGAAGCCATCTCCCAGGGGACCCTGATTCCCCCGTCCCTCTCTCTCTCTCTCTCTCTCTCTCTCAGCACAGGCTTCCCTTTCCTCCTCACTGCCTGGAGGCAGAGGCTGGGGCTCCGAACCCCCTCCTGGCAAAGGTTTTTAAAATGCAGATATCCAGGCTCTGCCCCTGGCCCAGTGAACTGAAATCTTGAGCCTGGGAGCATCTGAGATCTGCTCCCTGGCACATGTCATCAGTTTCTCTCAAATAAACTCATAAAAATTAAAAACAAACAAACAAACAAACAAGCTTGAGGGGGCTTGAGAGTCTATTTTGAAAGCATTTTCATGACACACAGCCAAGTGGGAGAATCAGTGGTCTTGGCCTGGTGCTCAAAGGCTCTACGCGACCCAGACTCAGCCCAGCTCCCCAGCCTCACTGCCCACTCTGTCCCCCAGACCCCTCAACTCCAGTCCCACCAAGCACTTCACCATTCTATAAACATGTCAATTCCTAGTATGCCCCCATGACTTTGCAACTGCCATTCCCCCTACCAGGAACTCCCTCTCACTGTCCCTGTCTACCCAATTTCTAGTAACCCTTTAAGACCCAGCCCAAAAGTTAGCTCCTAGGGGACACCTTTCCCACCCCACCCAGAACAGTTAGTCACTCCTAGCTCACCTAAAATCACAGCATATTGTGACAGCCAGGCCTGTGCTGTCTCTGTTCCTTTCCCCCCAAACTCTCTTTCCCCTGATCCCCATAGAGCTGGCTCCTCATTCCTTAGACCTTAGTGCGAATATCACCTTCGGACCACACCACCTCAAAGAAGCCCTCCTGGTTTTCTCTGCTTTTCTCCTGCATAGCATGTAGCTCAGACAAAAGAATGTGAGCTCATAAGGTCAGGGGCTTTATCGACCTGGTGCTGTCTTAACCAGCTCCTTCTGATAAGCTCCAATCCCAAGAATGGCACATCATAAAAATTGTTCAATGAACGAATGGACGAACAAATGATCAAACATCCATGTCCCCTACAGACTGTGACCTCCCAGGGCAAGAGGGTGTGTCTACCTTTCTGTGTCTCCAGTGGCTGGCAGAGCACTGGATAGAGGGGCACATGGTAATGTGCTGAATGGGGGCATAAAAGGACACAAAATTGCCTGGCGGGGACACAGAGGAGCACAGAGAGGCAGACATTAAGGCTCACTGGGTTTTGTTTCCATAAAGTTGTTTAGGTTTGCACTAGTGGGACCACTAAAATCAATAGCTAAGATATATATACTGCATTGTTTTAATTCTAAAAGGTCATCAATTTCAAGATAAAGCATTATTTTATGCACCACCAAGAAAGAAAAAACACAGCAATTAAATTATGACACACCGTGGACTGTAACATGAGAGATGTTAAAATGTGGGAACAAAAACTGTGCATCTCGAGAGTCGAGGAAGCACGTGTGTGTGTGTGTGTGTGTGGTGTGTTTGTGTGTGTGTAAGGGTGCATTTATCCGACCTAACGCTAGCCTCTCTTTTCCCGGCTTAGGTCTGGGCCCCTGGGCCTGTAGTCCGCCTGCCCCCTCCCTCGCAGGAGTGGGGCTGAGCCACAGAGAGGTGAGCAGCTGAGTGATCGGATACCTAGAACAAGGGAGGCTGGATGCTCTCCCGGTCCGTGAGGCTCCAGGAAGGGGGGCTGCAGGGTCACAGAGCAGCACCCTGAGCCAGGTGGCGATGGTGACGCAGAGATAGTTACCGTGACCCGGAACGGCGTAGCGGCTGAAGGCTCCATGCTGGGACTCTTCTCGGAGAGGCTGCCGGGCAGGCTGCGCCGTGAGCCCGGCCTTTCTTGAGGCGACTCTGTCAACAGAGAGAGAAACAGGGTAAGTATGGACAGCTGAAGCCACCAAGGCAGGACCTCTTGTCATTCCCATCCTGGCCAGGACGAACTGGTCTCCATAAAATAGTACAGCCACTTTGGAAGACGGTTTGGCGGTTCCCCAAAAAGTAAAACACAGAAATACCACACGACCCAGAAATTCCACTCCTAGGTATACGCCCCGAAGAACTGATAACAGCAACACAAATACTCGTATGCAAATGTTCAAAGCAGCGTTATTCACAGGAGCCAAAAGGTAGAAGCAACTCAAGTGTTCATCAGCAGATGAATGGATAAACACAGTGGAGTGTCCACTCAATGGAATGTCACTCCGTCGTAAAAAGGAATGCAAGTTGTGATACATGCTATAGTGTGGGCGAACCCTGAAAACATGCTGCGTGACATAATCTAGACACAAAAGGACAAATACATTGTGAGTCCACTTATATGAAATACCTAGAATCAGCAAATGCATCGAGATAGAAAGTAGATGAGAGGTTACCAGTTTCTGGGGGCACAGAGCAGGGGATAGGGAGTTATTGTTTTATAGCACAGAGTTTCCGTTTGGAGTGATGGGAAAGATTTAGAAATAAGTAGTGGTGATGGCTGCACGACCTTGTAAATGTATCTAATGCCACCGAATTGTACACTTAAAAATGATTAAAATAGCAAATTTTATTTTATATATATATATATATTTACCACATTTTTTTTAAAAAACAGGTCTCCCCAAATCCACACATCCAGCCATACATCTTATGACATATGAGCTTCCTGTTACTGGACGTGTACAAAGAAGCCCCTTCGAACATGAGAACCTGTGATCTCTGGTTTCCAATTCGGACCTTCTCCAGAGGCTATAAACGTTAGAGAAGTTCAAGGGCCTGGCAGGTTATGGCATCAAGGGTGGCAGCCAGCTGCTCAGTTCCGGCTGCTTATTTTGGCATAGCAATGGGGGGCCCAGTGCAGCCAGAGCTTCCCCCAGCTCAAGAGAAGGTGGAAATCTCTCTTTTTTTAATATAAAATATTCCAATTTTTAAATGGTGACAGCTCATTCAAAACTTTAGCCATGGCCTGAGCATGCCTGTTTCAAAGCTCCCAAGTCTCCCAATCTGGCCGCTTTCCTTGTCGGTTCCCTGACACCACGCTTGGCACCGGCTGCCTGTCTTCCACTGCTCCAGCTGCGGCGCCCACAGGGGACTCCCTTCCTCCTCCCTCCCGCCTGATGCATCCTGCAGGCCTTGAAGGGGACCCGTGGTAACCACCCCCACTCTCGGCACTTATACCTAGCAACAGCCAGGTATAAGTCTCTCCTAGCAAAGCTCTCAGTTTGGAGAGAGGGAGAGAGAGGGAGAGAGAGGGAGAGAGAGGGAGAGAGGGAGAGAGAGGGAGAGAGGGAGAGAGAGGAAGAGAGGGAGAGAGAGAGAATCCTGCACTTATCTGTGGAACTTCTACCACCCACACCTAAGCTGGCTGCATCTCCATGTCCTCATGCTCTGCACGGAGCCTGCTTCCTGGTGGGTGTTTGGGAAAGGCCTGTTGACTCGAAAAAGAATAGGGTTTCCCTGGTATGTGCGAACACACAGAGGTGCAGAATCAGAGACACTCGCCTAGCAAACATATTGTTCACATTCGTGCAAACGCTCCCCCAGGTACACGTCTGTGTGTGAATGTATAGATGTGTGGATGTGTACACGACACAGGACATGACAGGGGGAGCAGGCTTTTCCAGAAGACAGAATAGGGTATTGGGGGCGACGTCTACGCTTTCCGGTCCCTTCCCTCCATGCAGCAGATTGGACAGGGAGCCTTGGAAGTGTGCAAGGACAGAGCCCCTCGCCCCTCCAGGACAGGCTCTAGTGCTGAGCCTTGGGAATGGCCAAGCAGACAAAGCCATCTTGGGCCTGGGGGAGGTGTGCCACCTACGGGGACAGGTTTAGGCCCAGCTGACCACCAGACAGGACTGGGGCAGGGGCTGATACCTGGTCTGGATGTGGACTAGCTGGCCCTGGGCCACCTCCCCCCACGGCCCTACTCAGTCTAGTGACTGCTACCTCTTAGGGGCTCGCTTCCCTGTACTGCTCCCTACTTGGACATCTCCTCACTTCCCCTCCACCATCCCTGCTAATCTCACTCTAGGGAACACCCACTTTTCTGGGAATTTCCCTAGGAAATCTCTTCCCATGTTTCCTAATCTGCCTTCACCTCTCCCCGCACCCTACCCCCAGAATCCCACCCTATTGCCTCTCCCTGGGGGTCCACCACAACGACTGTGTTATACCTGTATGTGAGGCAGGTGTGCTCAGCCTCCAGAAGCCTCTTAGGAATTACCCTCCCTCCCCTGACACACACACACGCACACACACACATGCACGCACGCACACACACGCACGTAAAGAGCATCCTCCTGGCCACAGCTTCACCACCCCTTCTTCCTGGTTGGACACAAGGAGCCCGGCAAGGCTGCCTCTCCTCTGAGACCAAGACTGATGTTCCCCACGACCTGCCTCTTGCTTCCTGGGTCTGAGCAGGAGGCTCTAAGAGGTGGCTTGGTCCAACCACCCAACTAACAGATGAGGAAGCTGAGATCAAAGGAAAGAAACTTGTCCATGAGCCCCCAACCCTGTAGGTCTATAGCAAAGACTGTCTCAGGTGCTTCCAAAATAGCCTTAAACTTCAATTCAATCTGTCAAAAGGTAGAAACACGGCAAGGAGTCTGCAGGGCAGGACAGGGCAGATGTCCACTCCTCCTCCAGCTCAGAGCGGACAGCTCTTCTCCCTGACTTCTCAAGCCTCCCCACCCAGCCAGGCCCAGCGCAGGAACCGGAAGGGGAACCTTGGTCCCTTCCCAGGTGGCTTCTGCTAGGCCCCAGCTCCATTCTCTACCCTTCTCTGCCCTGCTTTCTGCCCTATGGGGCTAACGTGTGTAGACCACATCAAATGAGCTTCTGGGCTAAGCTTCCATGGGATGTGGCCGACAGGGAGCCCTAGCAGGGGAGGGAAGAGATTTGCCTGGACTGTCTGCCTCTGTCCACTGACAATCCCAGCTAACATCAATGACCCTGTCTCCTGGGCTCTCCCTCCTAGTAACCACACTCTCCTCCCCTCCTTAGGGCCTCGGTGGATCAGCCCCAGCCATCACTAGCTCTGGGGTCCTGCACTCCTGTTCATGGTTCCCTATACCCACCCACGCCTCCGATTATCCTAGTGTAGGTGCCATCTGCTTCCTGCTGGACTCCCACTGATCCGCCAGGCGGCAGGCATCTCAGCTGCTGAGAACCAGTCCCCACGAGCTCAGCTGATGGGATCTCCTTTCTGTATGAACGGAAGACTAGGCCCTGAGAGAAGTTGTGACGGGGTCAAACTGAACATCAGGGCAGAGTCTGCGCCCGGCCAGGCTCTCTCCCAGCCCCACACCCCAAACAACTTCCCCAAGCCTGCCACAGGCTCTAACCACAAAGTTCGTGATCATAACCTCATCGCTCCTTGGGTTCTAGAACAGCATTTCTCTACCTGTTATTCGTTATCTTCCCCCCTAAAGAGTCTTTTTAGATACTTTTTTCCTAGTTTCCCCCCATAAAATTTTAATACTACGTACGTAGTAAATATCTTTTATGGATTATGCGTAAATAAATATATATATACACACATATATGTATAAAATATTAGGCTTTATACAGGAAAAAAGTTAGATTCCCACCCCCACTTCCAAGAATTCTTTGCCTGATTAGGAGCAATACTGCCCCCATTGAGAAAACAAGTCCTGGACCCATTCGAAAATAGTCCCCACATGACAATTTGGACAGCTCTGGTGAGATCCATTTTCCAGATGAGGAAATTGAGGTCCTGAGGGACTAGTGACTGCTCTAAAGTTCCCCCAGCTGGGAAGGAAGAGTCTGTGCTGAAATCCCCTTAAACTGTCCCCACCCAAACCCACACTTTGGGCCTCGGCGAAGGCTGAGGGTGCCTGGAGCGGGAAGTGCAGGGAAGAGCACAAGGCTGACACTGGGAGACAGCACCCAGCCCTGACTCTGCTGTGTGACTCCAGGCCAGAGCCCCTTTTCCGTGTCAGAGCTCCCGATTTATCAGCAATCCAGTGAAGTCAAGGAGTCAGAGCGGTGACCATCTCTACTCCCCACCACCAAAACTAAAAACTCTCTCTATTTTACACAGGCAGAGAAGATACAGAGTTGACCCTCTGAGTCCTAACTCTGCCTCCAGGGATGTTTAGCCTGAGTCCTTGACAAAACCACAGCTGCCTTTGGCCTTTGATTTAGCAGCATGTCTTTCCTAATTTGGAGAAGCACCCACTGAGAGGCTTGGGCTTCAATGCCCCTAGAGGTTTAAGCAACACAGGTGGTGGAGCATGAAGGTGGCATCCCCGGGGACAGACCTCAGGAAGGGAGAAGCAGCCAACCTTCTAGAGTCTCCCCCAGACCTGGGAGCACTGGTCTAGGAGTCTTCCCTCAGCTCAGACTCATTGTGTGACCTCTACATGACCTCCCCGACTTCGTTCTGCAAAATTAGGCCACAGGACCAGCTGATCCTGGATCCCCTTTCCATTGAGAGACTCCACTGTACCGGGAAGGCTAAGCTGTCTTTCAATTATTAGGAGCTATACCAGAGAAATGCATTTTAACCTTCATATGTTTGCAAAAAATAAATAAAATAAAATCAGTTTCATTCAAATGCTGCTGGCTTGGTTGCCATGGATACCGCCTAATCATGAAGGATGACTGTTACTTGTTCCCATGGAAACACGCAGGCCTAAGAAACATCCTGTAATTTCAGACAAGACACCAAATTTCAGTTGTCGGGGTTGCAATGACCAGATCTTAATGCTTAAAAATGGGCAGAGGCGGCAACCTCTGGTGTCAGGAGAAAAGAAGTTAGCACAAGTGTAAAAAGAGGAAGGGTGTGTGTGTGTGTGTGTGCTGGACCTCAACAGTGATCGGGAAAATGCAAATTACAACTACCAGGTACCATTTCGCACCTTTCAGATAGGTAAAAAAGAAAAAGAACAGTGATTTCAAATGTTGACAGGGATGTGGGGAACTCTTTCATCACTGCTGGTGAAGCAAAAAGATTTTGGAGAATAATTAAACAATAGCTGGTTGAAACTGACCCACACACTTACTCTAGGACCAGAAATTCCCCTCCTGCAGGTCCAGCCTAGAAAAACGCTTCATCCTTGTACATGGAGATCTGAACAAAAATGTCTACTGCATCACTCTTCGTAGTAGCAAAATGTTGGAAGTAACCTGAATGTTCCCAATAGGGGAATGAATGAGTGTACCTTGGAGCAATAGTTCGGTGGAATACTACACAGCAAGGAAGAGGGAACTACCACAAAGGACACTGTTCAGAGCTACAACAGAACATAACGGTGCTACAGAGGACCCAATTCTATAAGATCAACATAAATAAAACTCAGAAATATGAAGATGAGTGAAAAAGTAAGTTCCAAAAAGAAACGTAGTACAATCCACTTTATGTGTGTGTGTGTGTGTGTGTGTGTGTGTGTGTATTTTTTTTTTTACAAGAATGTTCCTAGCAGCTTTATTTGCAATAGCCCCAAACCAGAAACACCAAAAACATCCTTCAATAGGTGAATGGGTAAACAAACTGTGGTATGTCCATCACATGTAAGGCAGAATAATAGCCCTCAAAGAAGTCCACAACCTTAATTCCCAGAACCTATGACTATTTTATTTAACATGGCAAAAGGGAACTTGCAGATGTAATTAAGGTTAAGGACTTGGAGATGGGAGTTTATCCTGGATTATCCAGGCAGGAATAATCCTAAATGTGGATAAGGAAGGTAGAAGGATGAGTTAGAGATGAGATGATGAAAGGAGAGGCAGGAGAGATTCCAGCATGAGGGGAATAATGGAAGAAGGGCTTCACAAGCTGAGAAATGTGAGTGACCTCTATCTAGAGACTGGTAACAGCCTCAGCTTACAGCCAGCAAGAAAACGGGGACCTCCATCCTATAACCATATGGAACCGAATTTTGCCAACAAAGAATAGGAAATGAAATGAATTTTTCCCTAGAGCTTTCAAAAAGGAACACAGCCAGCTAACACCTTGGTTTTAGTCCTTCAAGACTCATGTCAGACTTCTGACCTACAGAACAGGAAGATGACAAATACATGTTGTTTAGGCTGCTCAGTCTTAAGTTGTTATAGCAGTAATAGGAAACTAATACACATACTCTGGAATACTACTCAGCAATGAAAAAGGAATGCACTATTGCTGTACACAACAACTTGGGTAGATCTCAAGGGCATTATTCTCATGGGAAAAGGCCAGTATCAAAAGGTCACATAGTGTAAGATTCCATTTATATGGCATTCTCAAAGTGGGAAAGTTTTAGAGATAGAAAATAGATTGGTGATTGCCAGGGGTTAGGGATGGTGGGTGGCAGGCAAGTGGGTGTTAACTATAAAGGAACAGTATGAGAAAGAATTGGCGGTGATAAAACAGTCTTGTGTCTTGACTGCAGTAGTGGTTACATGAACCTTCATGTGATAAAATGACAGAATTGTATGCACGCATCTTGACATTGTACAGAAAAGGTAAGAAAGGTGGGACCGGAGCAGCCGACTTTCGGAAGCTGGCTTGGACTCACAGCTCTGCCATGTTATTCTCCTGCTGAACATAAACAAGCTCACAGGATACCAACCTCAGACAAGGTCACCACAATCAAGTGAGACAAAACAAGGCCACTTCATAATTGTATCCAAGCAACCGACAAAAGCCAGGTTACTGTGCCACCCGCTAAATCCCAAACATCCCCCTCCTTTGGCTAAAATGAGTGACTGCCGCTGCTTTACCAATGACAGCTTTATCCTCATGCTTGCCTCCTCTTTCTAGAGATAAGACCTGAGATATCCTGTCATAGAATTGTCCCTGCTTTCTGACAGCAGCCAATCTAATGCGAATCCCACTTCCTTAGACTTCTCCAAAATCACCCAACCAAAGCCCAAATCCTATAGCAAGTTCTTTCTACCACACTCAGACTGAGATGCCCCATAGTTCCCCACATTCTCCCTCGTGGCGATGCGTAATAAATCCGACTTGTTCACGAGAGGTGTGTTCCCTGTGGGTCTTTGCCTGGAGGGCACGGACGCTGGAGGATGTGCTATAATCACAGGGAAACTAGGTGACGGGTACATGGAAACCTCTCTGTGCTGTTTTTGCAACTGCCAATACATCTGTAACAATTCAAAATCAAAGGTTAATAAATAGCCTACTGAAAGACATGGACTCGTATCTGTGTGTCAGCAATTGAGATTTCTCTCCCGAGAAACCAACCTGCAGAAATGTGTTGGTATCTAGTATTAGCTGACCGGAAAGCGTGCCAGCCATCTAGAAGCGAGAGGCACAGGGGTATAAAAATCACTGCAAAGGCTCACCCTGGACTCTTTGGGCTGAAAATACATGTGCCGTTAATGTGATTAAACTAATAGGATGTTTTACTTTCTGTTTGTACAGAAATGTGCTTACTCACATCGAAAAATGTTATGAACAGTACTCATAAACTTGTTATCAGAGGTTCTCTTTGGACAATGGGATGGGCTATGGGGTGGGAACAGATGACTGTACCATTTACTGAACGACGAGTAAGTCAAACTTCCCAAAACTAATTGTAAAATTGAAGTATAAATAGGTGCTGTAGTGAATCAGTACAAATTGTGCCCTCTGAATACGTCTGAAGAGGGAAAAGGAAAAGAAGCAAGAGAAAAAACAAGACATCAACATTAAGAGCAGCCCAAATGACCAGACAGAGAAAGTGGATCAGGAAAATCCAAAAATGGACTTAGAAACAAACCTGTAAGTAAAATAACATAGGTCCCCAGGGGCACCAAAAGACTAGTGTCCTCCTGCCCCTCAACCTCAGGAGTGGCCAAAGATAAAATCACAATAGCAAAAGGCCATGGAATCTTCAGATTGTTAGGATTTCTGGACACAGCAATCCAGCTGATGCCTGTGTGTGTGTGTGTGCGCGCGTGCATGTGTGTGCGTGTGTGAAGCACATCCACACTGTTATTATCTGCTCTTAATAGTTAGCCAAATGAAGAGTGAGTTTGCCAAAATATTGCATTGATAAGTTGGTAGGTCTCTTGTCTCCCATTACACCCTTTTTCCTGTTTAGCCTTTGGTTATCCACCTAAGATAGGCAAAATAATGGCCCTTACAGAGCCCACGTCCTGACCCCCAGAACCTGTGAATATGTTACCTTATATGGCAAAAGGGACCTTGAAGATGTGATTAAATTAAGAATCTTGATATGGGAAAGTATCTTGGATTACTTCGGTCTTTAGAGGGAGACAGGAGGGTCAGAGAAGGCAGAGGTGGGAGTGATAATGGGGCCACGAGTCAAGGGATAGGGGCAGCTTCTAGAAACTGGAAAAGGAAAGGCAACTGATTTTTTCCAGAACCTCCAGGAGGAGGTTCTGGATCCTAGCCCTTGATCCTAGCCCAGGGAAACTAATTTCAGACTTCTGACCTTCATAACTGTAAAATAATGAATCTCTGTTGTTTTAAGACACTAAATTTGAAAGGAGCAATAAGAAATCCATATACTCACTGATGAACCACAATGTATTCTAATTACATTAAAGTAAAGATAGCAGGACAGCAATATCAGAACACTGGCCGATTTAGGACTGTGTGTTCTTTCAAAGCTACAGCTAGCTGACTTAGGAAAAAAGAGGAGCTTCCTTGTAGAAATATAACATTCATCACCGTGTATAATGTAAACTTCTTTATTTCTCTACAATGCCCTCATTAGCAAATGACATATGCGATAACCACATATACTTGAAAACCACAAAAGTATATGGTACCTATGTTGGTTACGTTAGAGATGTTTTCACATCTGTACATAGAGAACATTTCATCTTTTAATACTCATCACTCAGCACTCTATGTATTTATCCTTAGTATAGATACTGATTACATCAATAACACTTTGTTAGGGTATATAAGTTCTAAAGATAGTACTCCAGAGGGGGCCATGATTATTAAAAGCAAATATCCATATGTATTATTATATTCATTCTATTTTTCATTCATTCAGAAAACATAAACCATTTCTTTTTGCACCAAAATTCCACCTCAGGACTTAATATTCTGCACTTCTGTTTTAAAACTCTATTATTATAAATTAGAACAACATAACTATATAACAGGCTTATTTTTTCTAACAAATTAAAAAGAGCATAGGTTTTTAAGTGCGTCTATATTTTTACAGAAAATTCTGAACTCTCTTTACTTTTCTGTATTTGACAACTTGGAATTCAAATTTTAACTTATCTCCAAATTTCTCATTTAATGATTTAATACTAAAGCAAACTGAATTTCAGTTCTTTGTGTAATTTTTAGCCTAAGGAACAGCTGACCCATAGATCTTACAGTATATCAGATCCTGTAAGGGATATGGAGGTGTAATTTGGAAAGACAGGGCAGATCATTTTATGTTCTAGAATAGACGATTTGTGACTGCCCTAGGAACTTGGGGGTAATGGGAATCGATGCAAAAATGAAGCCCATGCTACCTGCTTGCCATATGCCAAGAGTCTCGTGTCTTCAGTCAGTACCCACGAAACTCTACCAGGCTAGGTTGCTAGCCTGTAAGTAGGGTAAAATCTTCACCTTCCACAGTAATTAATGAAGGGCATCAATAATACTTAGGAATAAATTTAACAAAACAAGTACATGACTAACACCTAAAAAAGTATTGCTGAGAGACATTAAAGAAAATCTGAATAAATGGAGAGATACGTGGCATTTGAGGATTGGGAAGTCTCCGTCTTGTTAAGATGGCATTTCTCCCCAAACTGATATATAGATTCAATGCAATCCCAGTCAGAATCCTAGCAGGCTTTAAGGAGACACTGACAAGCTCAATTTTAAATTTAGATAAAGCTAAGGACCTAGAATAGCCAAACAATCTGGAGAAAGAAAAAACAGGTTGAGAGTCTTGTATTACTTAGTTTTAAGACATACTTTATAGTCTCAAAATATAGCTGAAGTAATGGAGACAGTGTGGTATTAGCATAAGGATAGGCACACAGATCAATGGGACAGAAGAGACAGCAGAAAGAGTCCCACATAGATAACAGTCAATCGATTTTTAGAAAAAAGTGTCAAGTCAATTGATGGTGAAAAATATAGTTTTTTTCAACAAATAGAGCTAAAACAACTGGATTTCTGTATGTAATAAAAATAGACTACCAGGAAATGGGGAGGAACAGATCTAAGAGGGACAGCAACTGTGTCATATATGCGTATTTTTATCCCAAAATTGACTCCTGAAGTAAGAAGCATCAGCTCCAACTTTAACTGGAAGAAACTGAGGTTCAGAAATATCAACTGGAAGGACCAGGACCCCACAGCTAGGAAATCCAGAGGCAGGAGTCAAGCTTGGTGACCTCTGAATCGAGGGGTTACCCCATGATGAGAAAGGAGTATCTGCACCCAGATGAGTGAGAGGAGAATGGGTCCCAAGTCACCCAGGAAGCCGAGTTACCTCCCTGCCCTCGGCTTCTCTCGACATTTCCAGGTCCCATCCCAGCCCCAGCTACCAGGGAGAAAAGGATCCCTCGCCTGATTTCACGTTTTGTTTCCATGATGTTGGGTGGGGGGAAGGGAAGGCGTCGTGAACTGCGGAACTGCGAAGTAGTCCCTTGTCTCTCAAATGGAATTGGATCAGAGTTCAAGTTACCTTTAAGTTCAGGACGTGGTTCAGAGGCAGCGGAGGCTGCCCACTGTTGCTGGGGGTGCGGTTTGCTGGGAGAGAGGCATGGAGATGGGGTCTGGGGCACCCCTCTCCGGCCTGAGAATCCTCGAAGTAGAGCATTATGGGGCACAGCAGCTCCTCAGAGGGGATGTGGAAGGGTCAGGCTGCTGGTACTCGGGGAGAGCCGAGGAGATGTGTTCCCCCCAGTTACATCCCCAGATCCCCTGTAGCCTCTCTAAAAGGACAGAGCAAGGGTTCACTCCCTGGCTCCCGGTTGGCCTCACTAACAGCCCAGTGTCAGTCCTGCAAACTTTTCAGCCTCTGTAGACACTGTCACCTCCTCTTCTCCACGCCCCTCCACAGGAGCCCCAAAACAACTGCCTTTGATAGTACATCCTTCCCATTCCTCATCCTGACACACACCTCACTCTCAAAGAATTCCCAGCCTTCCGGAAAACTGCGAATCTCCTGGTCACTCCAGAGATCAATTAAGTGGCCTGGAGTCTTCTCTCACCCCTGCGTCTCTTTTCCGTCCTCTGCTTTCTGAGGAGTTCTAGGAACTAGTCTGTGGGGTCACCTTCCCCATTTTTATTTCTGAGTTTTCTCCTGTGACTCTGCTCGGCAGCCACAGGGCCTATTCCAGGGCTGGCAGAGAGCTGGTATTTATTCTGAGCTCCTGAAATTCAGGAAAATAAGGAGGTCCCAGGGTGTGCACACGTGTCAGCTCCTCTCTGCTGTGCACAGTTTCTCTATATTCAGTTTTTTTTTTGAAACATACAATGCGAAACTACACATTTTGAAGCAGTTGCCTATGTAGTAAAAGCATAAAAGCACACGTGGGCAGGACACACACCACTTCCAAGAGGCTGGTCGCCCTGGCGGGGAGTGTAGGAGGCGTTAGCGCTCTCTCAGGGGTCAGCAAATTTTTCCCATAAAGCACCAGAAAGCTAATATTTTAGGCTTGTCTCAACCACTCAACCCTGCCAATATATCAGGAGGGCAGCCACAGACAATGTATAAGTGAATGAGTGTGGCTGTGTTCCAGTAAAACTTATGAACACTAAAATTTGAATTTTATATGATCTTCACATGTTACAAAACATTATTCCTCTTTCGATTTTTGTTTCAACCACTGAAAAACATAAAAGCTATTCTTAGTTTGCAGGTCACAGAAAACAAGTGATGGGCTGGCTTTGGCCTCTGGACTGTACTTTGCTGACCCCTGCTGCACTAAAATCATTTTATTTCTAAGAAAGGAAAGAGAAGAGAAGCAAGTATGGCAATGTTAACATTCGTTAAATCTGAGAGGTAAGTGCCTGGGTCTATGCGATATTGTTTCCTATACTTTCAAATATTTTAGAATTTTCTGAAAATTCAAGAAAGAAAAAGTCTAGAAATAACCTCTGAATGCTCCCAGATCAAAGGTGATTTATATTTTCTTCTCTTCTATAATGGATATTTATTGTTTTTTTTTTTTTTCATCCTAGGAGTTGGAAGAAAAGGGAAACAACATAAGCATTACATATTTTTTTAAAAAACAAGAGATGAAGGGGTTTGGCCCATAACTGGTGGTCTCCCCTGGGGACTGTGTGTCACCCATATTATTCCCATGAGGGGCTGTCCGCCCCCAGCCCCAGTACTCCTTCTGCTCCTTAAACTGGTCATTCCCTCTGCAAACAGCACTGTCTGTGGGAGTGGGACCCCAGAACCACAGCCTGGGTCCTCTGAAGCTCAGGGTCCCATCCTGAGAGAACTGAGGCTGCCGCCAATGGGGGACGGTGGTCAGGCCCCCAACATGCTTGCTGCTAAACATGCAACTCTGAACAGTTTCCTAGACACCACGTGAAACTGACTGCAGATAGTTAACGGGAAGTCCGAGCTTCTCTCGGACCTGCACTCCTGCCAAACTTCTACGCTGTCCAGGTCTGCACTCCACCCCACAACCCCATTATCTGACCTCCAGTGGCCTTCATACCTTTCTCACCGTTCTCCTGAGGCTGGTCTCCAAAGGCCCACCCTGCCCAGTCTGGCTCCCCTCCCCACCCCAAACTGTCCCTCCGTGCCTTTCCAAAAGCCTTATGCCACCATCAGCTTTCATCCCTCTCATTGTAAGGACGACCCCTGGACCTCTCTTTCCTGAGTGCCAGGCTCTCATCATTTTGGAATTTCAGGAACCAGTTCAATTTTCCCAAATAAAAACTATAGGGTGATGTAATATGGCGCTGGGCGACATAGGACCGCTGACTTCTTACCTTGCCAAATACGATGTGAAAACAAACAAATACTTCATAAAAGGAATGTTCGAACCTGAAAAAGAGTCTAAAGACCATCCTCTCAGACGAAAAGAAGGTGACTGAAACGGATGACAATGAAATGGACGTCCGGGGAACCTCACTGCACCGGCCTTGCTGTCCTCATTCTGCCACCAGTCAGGGAGAAAACGTGCCAGCCCTGCTGACACTTAGCCTCAGATGGGGTGGCGGTCTCTCCTTCGCGTCACCTCCTCCAAACTCATCAGGCTCTTCTCAACCTGCCCCGCCTGCCAGGACCCCTCGCCCGCTGGATTCTTTCGGGATCCCCCACGAAGTACCTGGCCAGGCCTCTAAACCCCATCATCTCTGAGTCCTCTGGGATACCGCCTCCCAGGCCCGTGGCTGCCCCCACTCTCCAAAACTATTCTAGTCCTCCCCGCATTCCCAGCTCTGACCCACTGCCTCTGGCACTGGGACGGCCCACTCAGTCACCTGCCATCGCTGATGCCGCTCCCACTTCTCCCCACGCCACGCCAGCCTAGCTTGCCGGTTGCTGAAAGTCATTCACCTAAACCACAGCTCTGGTAAGTATCGTGAGGGTCAAGCAACCTGGACTCTGCCGCTCAGTAGCTGGGTGATGTTGAGCAATCCACTGAGCTAGTCTGGGCCTCGGTTTTCTCATCTGTAAAACACGAGCTGATATTTGTTAGGATGAGGATTTAATTGAAATGATAAATGTAACGGACTTAGAAGAGTACCTGGCACTGTGTTAAGTGCTAAAAAAAATCAGAGTCGTTGTTATTACAATTAGTGTTATGTTCAAAATCCTTCTTTTGATTCCCTGTGGGCTGACAGAGGGAGTTCCAGCTTCTCGGCTCACCATTCGAGGCCCTGTCTACCCTTCCAGCCACACCATCTGCTAACCTGATTACAGACTACCTTCCCCTAGGCTGAGCTCCCTGACGGTGAGGGCTGACCATATCTTCCAGGGCCACCCCCAGCACACGAACTGCAAATAGGACTTGCTCAGTAAAGCTGCACTGCTCTGAACAAGTACAAATGACACTTGTAGCAGCCTCTGGGGAAAAGGGATGCCAAGGAACCATCTGGGTGGTTCTGATCCCCATAAGCATCATATTTTATTTCTAGATCAGCCCTAATAGAGCTGCAATTAACCCCTTAAGCTTTGGATGAACAGATAACGACAATTCACCCAGCCTGTAATGATAGCCTATGCTGTGTCACATCTATCTGTTAAAAGTGCTTCTGAGCCCAGAGACATTTAATGATTTGTCTGAAGTCACACAGCATTTATGGTACAGCTGGGACTCACCTAGCCATACTCCTGGGCCAAACCCAGTCCCTAGAATAGAGGTATAAATGAATAGAAAGCCACTTTTTCCTAAAACCATCTCGGATTGCCAATTTACTGGTTTCCAAGTCATCAAGGAGCCCCATCTCTGGCAGCCCGGCTCCCTCCAGCCCACTTTCTCTTCCTCTCCCCTCTGCTCCCTCATCCACCCAGGACTTAGGAGAGGGGGGCAGAGCCTCACAGCCTCCACATCTCTTTCCCTGAGCTCTGCCTTTTTCATTTCACAGCTATGTCAACACGTCACCTCCAAGGGCCAAGAAAAGAGAAATAACACAGCCCAGATGCCGACAGTACTCTCCTGTCAGGGGGAAGAGAGGAGGGAAATAAAAGCTAACAAGACTTCCAAAAGCAAAATCTCCAAATCTCCTCTCTGGTGCCTGGCAGCTGTCAAAGTTAACACAGGAACCTGGCAAAGGGGGGAAAAAGCATCCCAAATAAAAGCCAGGCAGTTGTGGAGTCTGGGACACACAGACCAAGCAAGGCTGCATTTCCAAGGGCGCGATGGACGTCCTCACAGGCTTGTCTATTTTGCTAACATACAGGTGGTCTGTCTAGACTGCAGGGGAAAAAAAAAAAAGCCTGTCTTTTCTGAGGACCGTGCCTTTTTTTTTTTCATTATTATTATGTGGAGGGCTATTGAGATTCCCCTCGCTTCCTCATTTATGCAATCAGAGGAAATCGCAGCTCAGAGAGCCGCTCCCAAACTCGAGGCCACGTGGGCCAGTTTCAGATGGGTAATTAAATATTGAACAAACGCTGAAATGCCTCTACTGGCTCGGGATGGCTAAAAATAACCACCCGCCACTCCATGCACGGACATCTCGGCTGCTCATTCTCAAATCCCTCCTCCCAGCAACTGTCAAAGCCAACCTTCCTGGAGATGAGTGGGCGGGGGTCGAGGGAGAACCGGGAACTGACTCCCCAAATACCACCTTCACAGAAAACAAAACTTCAGCTCCCAGCAAGCTCCGAATGTTCCTGACCAGGAAATACTCTCCCTTTCCTGACATTTAATCAAGTGGCCTCAAGAGGAAAGTGCAAGGGAAATATCACAGCCGCTCATACTTTTCTTTTAAAAATAGTCAAGAGGCTTCATGTCATTTTTTAAGCGAAACACAGATGCGATCTGGGATGTGAGCACATTTGTGTCAAGTTACTCGGGAGCTCCTCCTCCCAAGAAGACCCAAAAAAGAGCCCAGCTGCCTCAGTTTCCCTATCTAAACTAATCTTAGGAAAAGCAACAAACAAAATCAATACCAAAATAGAACACAAAGGCGTCTGAACTTCAGACCTAGATCTCTCACTGACATCTTTACATGACCCATCCAGTCTTCTCTGAGTCACATCAACCAAAGAAAAGAAGCACTGGGCTTCTAAGCTTGGTTCCAAGTGTCAACTTTGGAGTCCACTGGTCTCAATTCAAACCTCGCCTCTGCAGCCAGTGATTTCACCACCTGGAGCTTGTTTTCCTCACCTGGTAAAGGGAAGTGATCCCTACCTCCTAGAAGGATTGGAGAATTAAAATGAGATATGAAATATTGGGTGGAGCTCTTTGGCACAGGGTCCCGCACACATTCAGCTAGGTAACAGGAAGCTAAGGTCTTCCTTATAATTAAAGGTGATGAGGATGGGCCAGAAACACAAAGGCCAAGAGGCTGACATTCAGCAAATGAACTGGGACCTCTGGTCTTTCTCTAGAACCTACGTAGCTCTAGGAAGAAGGCCTCAGGCTGGCTGCGGAGACTTCGTACCAGGGGATGTTGACTCCTCAGCACAAAGGGACTTGGTGAGAAACGGGGCTGAGGCCATAAGACCTGAGACCTAGCCAGGGAATGTACATGGCTGGAAAACATGACTGAGAGCAGGACCCAGGGGTCATGGGGATATGGGAAGAGATCGGCCTGAGGGGATCGCTTGAGTCAGCCTAGGCAGGAAGAGGAGCCAACCAGGAAGATTGAACCCCCGTAGATGCCAACAGGGTCATTCCCCTGCCTCCCTCCTGAGTTATGGCCAGGACTATAGGAGACGATGGTAGAGAACACTTGGTAGAGTCACTGATTGTTCGAATCAGATGGGAGGAGGCAGCCTTATCTAAGCTAAGGCCTAACTGGAGGACAATGTGCCTGCCCACAGGATAGCAAGGTGGTGCATTTACAAACTCAGGATCTGGAGGTAGGCAGGGCTAGAATCCACTGTTTCTGACCTGTGCGATATTGGAAAAGGCTCCTGCTCGCTGGGACATAGTTCCTCACCTATAAAATGAGGATAATACCAGCATCCATCTCACAGAGTTGTTGCAAGCATTAAATGAAATAAGGCAAGTACAGAGTTAAGCTCAGGCACTGAGTAGGCCCTCAGGAAACAGAAGCCATTCATGCTTTTATGACGTGCCACCATAAG